>CAKNYM010046474.1:0-24446 GCA_932195095.1 Andricus curvator | reverse complement strand
CAACTTTCCGGGGTTTCGCCGAAGCCGTACCTAACCTCTGAAGGGGAGGAAAGGACGGCCTGAATAAAGTAATTTAAAAAGTAAACTTACCACCCAGCCAAGACAGCAAGTCTGGGACAGCGTTATAATTACCTGTATTTAATGATTGTATGCTGCCATGGTCTGCCAACGGCGATACCACGCTGAAAACACCAGTTCTCGTAAGATCACTGAAGTTAAGCATTGTTGGGCGCGGTTAGTACTTGGTTGGGTAACCGTTTAGGAATACCTGCGTGCTGTTGGCCCGTCGTGGGTGTGGTGGGCCCAAATTGGTAGTAAATATCCACCTAGAAACACTACCCGAATCGGGTAGTGAGGCAATGAACTTTCGAGTTCGAACTGATAATCTATGTATGCAACCATGGTCATCGACAATTTAAAAATTAGTCTGTTTCTTTGCCAATGTCTCCGTCTATTTAGTTTTAATACTCATTTACCCGTGAGTATGATCGATAGAACATGTATGGGGTCGGTGTCGGAGCTAAACACTGTTTTGACAGCTCGTAAACAACGAGCAGACGGTTCAGAGCAGCGACAACCGACCGTAAACCAGGGAGCCAGTACGAGAGGATGGGACTCAACCGACACGGTGCAGAAGTCGGCGGCCATGTTTCGCCGTCGACACAAGGCAAGCAGCGCCGACACCAGCGGCGAGTACCAGTAACAAGGCGATCGTCGGGTCAACCCGATCCAAACCTGCCAGGCAACACTATTAAGCTCCACTCGCAGCACTAAAGGTAGTACGAAGTAGACCCAGCCGAACCGCCCTGACACACCGTTAAACATCACTCGTAACGGGGGAGGCAGTACCTAGTACACCGAACCAACCCTGCTATGCTACGTGGCTAGAGGACCTTGTATGTTAACGTAGCGGGAAGGCGGCCATCTTAAGGTAGCGGAAAGGCCGACCGACGGAACCAATAAGCACGCAGCGAGGGCACGACGGCACCCATTGGCCGAGATCGACAAGCAAGTCGTTTCTACTGCAACCAACCAATCAACAGCCTCGATACACAGAAAACGCGGGCCGAAAGGAATGCAACGGGAGGAAGCGTAGGGAAGCACGCTTCTCACGACACTCGTTGTCTTGGCTTGACGGTGTCCCGGTACGACCGGAACAGAAGTAAGGATTTGATTGACTAATAAAAAGGACATTTTGAAAGGAAAATTTCAAGGGACTTAAAGACAATGGACCACGACGGAAAGCGGGAACTCGCCAAGTGGTTGAAAGGTACGTGGAGCATTTTACCAGCGGCTTAAAAGTGTTCTCAGCCTTGGCACCGGGTGCCCGCGCGTAGTGATTGTACTTGTAGTGTAAAATTATAGGGAATAATTGTGTAGTGCTTTGCTTAATGAGACCGTCTGGGACCCCCTCGACGCTCACCAAGACGAGACACGCTCGGCTCAAGGACCCGGCTCATAGAAAAGTTGAGGCGAGCGTCTCTCAGAATCTTGGAGCGTGGGCACACGGAATGAACGCCGACCGGCGTCGTGCATAGTGTGGGTGTTCCCGACGGCCATTTTGGAGTGCAGTGGGTTTCGCTTAGGCTCGCCCGTGGGGGTTTGTTTTATTGTAAATCCAGTATTGTTAATTTTCTAGTTTAAGAGGGACGGTAAAATAGCTTCGATAGAAGTCCTCATTAAGGGTTTTTGAGCTCGCGCACTAGCCCTTGATAACATAATGCGTTCAATTTAGAGGTTAGGACATATGTAGTTTTTGCTAGAGGTTAAATAACAGGTTAAGGGTTGATTTACCAAGTTTAAAGTTAGAATGACGGAGAGTAAATTCATTATCTCTCTCACTCCAAAGATCCCGCTCCCTCTCATGCGAATTTAGTGAGCTGGCGGACCTGCCAGGTATAAAGTGTAACCGAATCCTGCGGGACTCGGACAGGGTTACCCCTATCTGGCGCCTGGTTAGAAAATTAAACGAGCGTCGTGGGTGGTTCGTGGGCTCAAAGAGTGTGGCCCACGAACACGGTTGATTCCGGGATTCAAGATTCGAGGGGAACTTGGCAGGTAAGTGGCAGCCATTCGGCAGCCTCCCTAGCGTCATCTCGTGGTTCCTGATTATATTTAGGAGAGGATCTCTGCTATTCGCAACGATGTAAGCTGTACTTAGAACAATTCGGTTATGAACACACTGGAGATTCAGAAGTCCGCGTCCGCCTTGACGGCGTGAAATGTATGATCGCGGAACTGACGAATTGATATGCTACTGAAAACCTCCACACGGTGCTCTACGTAGGAACCCATATGGGAATCCACATGATTTCCTATATAAAATCTTATGGGCAAATTGGGACATTAAACGGGATATTAATCAATGTGGGAAACCATATGAGAAACTATATGGGAACCTACATGGGAACCTACAGGGGAACCTATATGGGTAAATCACTTAAGGACTGCAGTAGCTTCCTACAACAGCTACATCTGCGCAATAGCATTTCTGGCTTTTTAAGATTGCGAAGTAATATTTTGTAAAGACCTTCGTAAAAAGAAATACCAACTGAAGAGAGTGTGTATTGGTATAGTAAGACGTTGTTTGAAATCTATTTTAAACAGTCATATTCTGGTCCCCAGAAGACTACATTTGTTTTGACCCTCGCAGTTAAAATCCTCATTATTCCAAGGCCACCCTAAAGCCCCCAGGGTCGCCACTAATCATTTTTACATTTGACAAATTACTTATAATTTTTATCTTCATTTAATTATTTGTTATGGATTAATAAATTTATTTATATGTGCCGCGGAACGAAGAAACCAGCCTTAGGACCAAAAAATCGATTTTCTAGAGCTCAAAGTTGAGAGGTGATTTTTTTCGCATCGCCCTCGACCATTTAAAGACTTGCTCTAAAGAACACTATTAGAAATTTTCCGCTTCACCGTTTCTAGAATCTAATTCCAGAAACTTTCAGTGACCCATGTATATATTTTTATTAGTTACCTGCAATAATTTTGGTCTTCGGATGGAAAATCTAAAAATGTTGTCCATTTATTCCTATCTCCAACAGTTTACTAGATACTATGTTAAAACCTACAGATTCCGCATTTCTTACTTGCAAATAATTTATTGCAAAATCACAAATTTTTGCGGTTTTAAAATTTTAATCCTTATCCGATAGCAACTATTTAATCCCAAGCTCTCTTCTTGGTTCCTGAAAATGGCCGGCCCTGTCGACGGCGTCCGCATTATTGTGTTCAAGGTATAATATGGACATTAGAATCTACAAAGGAAAAATTTTGTAATGTTTAAGATAGCAATGTTAAAGCTTTATCTCTCCTCCCAAAAGGCTAAGAATCAGATCATGATATACAGGGTGTCCCAGACTTAACTGCCCGGACTTATATGGCTATATAAAAATTGAAAAAATAAATTGAAAATTCCTTTTCCAAAAATCAGTTGAAGTTTTAGTTTTTGAGTCATTAAATATTTAAGCTGGACCAATCAGGAGCGCGGTATAAACAATCGTGAATACGTGAGCGGGAGTCCAGCGTAGTGTAGAGACTGCTGTTCTCCCCTCGCTTACTCCACCACGGCACTGGCTTCAATACACTGCGTTAGACTCACGCTCGCGTACGCATGACTGTTTATACCGCGCTCCTGATTGGTCCACCTCAAATATTTAATAACTCAAAAACTGAAACTTCACCTGATTTTTGGACAAGGAATTTGTTTGTTTTTTTGTTAGTTATATAAGTCCGCACACTTGAGTCTGGGACATCCTGTATAACCATAGCCGGAATTGGTTGAAGCCGCTAGATCTCATAAATCAGATAAGGTCCTTGAGGACGTTCAGCTGACCAGTTTGCTGGGAAAGACAGCTGTGCTTATATCGAACAGAGAAAATGCTGCCTATTTCAGCAGTCTAAAAGTAATGCAGGTATAAATTATGGGTACATTCTAGAAAAATACGAAACTCTGTCTTCACTCTGGCGATAAAACGGCACTGAAATCGACAAAAGCAGTAATTGAAACGGCACTGACCACTTCCGTTTCAGTGCCTGTTTTATCGGCGGGGCAGTTATCCTGAAAGCTGTGTTTGGTCAGTATTTATTTTCACGAGGGCAGATTCCCATGTAGGTTTCTAAATATGTTCCTATATGGGTTCCCACACAGGTTCCTATTTGATTTCCCTTCCCAATTTACCCATACCATTTTATATATGAATCCACGCGGACCCATGCATCGGTTGCCATGTGGATCCCCATATGGGGATTTTCAGTAGGGGAGATACTGATAGCGATTTTCCAAGATTCTTGTTTAAAATGACTGAAATTCATAATTTCCCATAGTGTTTTCAGTAAAAAATTATTGCGTGCATTTGCTATTTTCGTAAATCTGTTCTTTTTTAAGGCAATGTTTTACATTAGTCACGTGACCCAGCCAGTCCTGAGATCGTTATTTTTTGTTCCATATTTAAAAATAAAAGTTAAAATAGAGCTGAAAAAATTTGGGAAAATATTAATAAATATAAAAGGACAGTCTGTGGTAAAGCATAGAGTTGGGGAAGAAAAAAAAGTTATTATTGGAATAACAAATATCGACCGGCAATCAAGCGATCTGCATTATCAACAGTGCTGACACCATGGATATATCAAATATCAATTTGTTTATTTGCACCAAACCAGCAAATATTATCAAGTGTAATTTTTGCAACCGATGTTTGCATCATTTTCCTCAAGACATGTGAGCCAGAACCTCAAAAATGTTTCATTGGGAACATTGAAAATTGGTTGCAGAGTTCTACAGCACGGTCGGTATTTTTGTAAATTTCCTTATTCATTACATTTTTTTCTAAAACATTTCGAGCCAAATGTTGTATACAAACGCAGATTACAGTTTCCTGATGCTTTCCCCAAAGTTTCAATTCGATATCTCGTTTTGTGTGGACATGAGTTGTTGCACAAAAAATGCCGATTTTGCTCCGGTTTTTTTTCTACATTTCGAGCCAAATGTTGTATACAAACGTACATTATTGTTTCCTGAGGCTCTCCCGAAAATTTCAACTCGATATCTCATTCGGTGTGGACGTGAGTTGTTGCGAAAAAATTATCGACAATTTAGGTCACGTGACTCATGTATAACATGGCCTTAATGTAAATATAGAAATGGAGCCAAGTGACGCTTCTGCAAGTTCAGCTCAGGGTAAATTATATCTAATAGATATCATAGTTCATTTTTTTACAACACAAAAAAGCAATTTTATAAAAAAAGGAGATAAAGTAATTACAAATGATTGTAATATTATAAAATTGTCCTATATTCAGGTTTTTAGGAAAAATCTTTACTGTGTGGATTCAAAAGAAATCAACGTTAAATAATGTTCTAAATAAAATAAACAATGGGAATAAACAGTAGGACACATAGGCAAACATTCGGAAAGCATCGGAATAAGCTATCTGCATAGAGAAAATTGATTGGAGAAAAATTCCGCAAAATTTGCATAAAGCTGGCATATAGAGGCATTTACGGAAAGTATAACATTATTTTGCTAGAGTTTAAAAATATTTTGCGTGGTTATCGAATAGAAGATTAGAAAATCTCCTATTACCTTTTGTTAATACTTTTTCAAGCCTATTCTACTTATTTTAGTTAAAATCTAAAATGGGTTTTCTAATTGGAAAATGTTTACTATTCCTAATAAGGTTTGTGATTATTGGTAGTTTGTCCCTGGCGCTATTGTTTCGCGCGGTCAGTTTCTTTCGGGTCTGTCTCTCGAACCCTCTCAACCGCTGGTGTAAGACCGTGTTGTTGTTATTTTGGTGGCTGTGTCGGTAGCTAGGTGGCGTCGGGCTTTCTTTTTTCAGTTCAGTTTCCACTTTCGCGCTACAGTCTTTCAATTGATACTACTACAGATTCGGGTATAATATAAAAATAATTATATAATCACAACATGATATGTGACCGTCCGCGAAGAAAGGGACCTAATGCGGAAAAAATCGATTTTCATTTTCTTACGCCAATCGATAGTTTCTGAGTTACTCTTTCATTTTCAATCATCAGACATTTTTTAAGTTAATTACTTTTCTTGTTATTAAGCTACAAACATAGGCACGATAAGCGTACGCGGAGACCGAACGAGCGGCCTACGAAAGCCAGCCCAGCACTTACCACTACAGCTGTACGCGACGTGCCCGTGAGCTCCACTGGCTCGTGCCTAAAAGTGTAGTGGTAAGAGGAGGGGGTGCTTTTCGTAGACGCATCCCCACTACTCAAATGCTAGCTTGCGGGCTCTGCTACGATCGCCCGTCCTGTAAAATTCAGCTTTGACGCATTAGGTCCCTTTCTTCGCGGACGGTCACATATAATAATAATATAATATATAATAATATATAATCTTTGCCTCTCGGTCTGGTTTTGACTCTCAATGGGAGAGATCGTGAAAAAGCCAAACTGAGACACAAGTCCCTTTCTTACCGCGCTCGCGATTGATTGTAAAATCCAAAGTCGAAGTTCATACCCTGCTACGAAGTGTTCTCGATTCAAATAATTGACTCCATCAGAGTCAACTGTTAATTGCCTTTTCGGATTATTGTGAAGTGATTTTCCCAACTTGCTCGTCTTCTGATGTTGTGGGAAGTGACGAGTCAGATTACATATACCTTCAGTTGCACCGGCATCGATCGTTCCGAGAACGGTCGTGGCTGACGGAGCCTATATCTGGGCTAAGTTCATAAAACTATCCAAATATTTTTTTGTATATAAAAAGTGATGTGTGCGAATTGACTCGCGGGTTGGAACTCAGATTATGGTTGAATTAGATTATAATGAAAGTAAAATAGTAGAATCTCGACTACACTGTAAAAAAATCGTTTGTGATATTTACAATTAGATTGTAATTTCACGATCAGTGTATTTTAAATGACAATGTATAACCTGGTAAATATACCAATGTCGCTCCGAAATTCACGATCTACTCCAATTTCACCCCATGGAACAGTATGAAATAACTGTCCGATGTAAATTTACTATGTCTGACGATGAAAATTATTCGATCAGCGTGGCACGTAGTCAATTTACGTTAGTGAATAAATTTAAATGTGCTTATAAATTAACACTTTTTTTGGTAAAGTTGCAGTATCTAGCATAATTTCACACACGAGTTGTATTGTTACGTCTTGGCATCCTGAGAAATTACAAACAGGACATAAATCGACAACCCATCGACCAACTGACAGAAAGAGATGGTGCTTTGGACTTTATCATAAAATTACGTCTCAGAGCCTCTAATATTGTTCTAATAGTGATGAGTTCTAGGTGAATAAAAAAATATGTCTTTTCTATTCAAAACGATACCTAAGAAAAGTAATATGCGCTTTATTTATCCTGCTACAGTGTTTAAAAATTTATAACGTCACGAACATAACCTCAAAATTGAAGTGTGGTCCTGACAATTTACGTCCTGCATTTTTTTTACAAAAATGTGTAAACTTACATCGTCGCACGTAGATCAAATAATTTCCATCGTGGTACGATGTAAAATTACACCAACTTTCTTTACAGTGTAGCCTCTTTAAATATCGATTGAGTTTGATTTTTGTAAATTAGCATTTTGATTGAATTGACTTTGAAGTAACAAAACGTTTGAAAGAATACCCAAAGTTGAGTAAAACGAACAGTTGCTCGAGAGGAATTGGAAGCGGAAACGGAGCATGAAGGGGGGTGACTCGTTTGAAGTCAAATACTCTCAACAGAAAAAATAGTTATCAGATTTTGTAGCGCAGAGGTTAGAATGTTGAATTTTAATCCTAAGGGACCAGCGTTCAAGTCCTGGTACCAGAGGAAAATACTCTTTATTTTTATTAATAGAATTCGTTTTACTCAACTGCATTTGAAAGTTTTCCCAAATGCCTCCATGAACCAGCTTTACGCAGATTTTGCAGAAATTTTCCCTAATCAATTTTCTCAGTGAGGGACACTTATGACATTTTTTCGGAAAAAAATCGGAAACGTTCAGAACGAAGCACGTGAAGCGGGACACTTCGAAAAAAGTTGGGAAAGACGTCGGAAACCTTTGGAAGGCTTGGGCAAAGAGATACGTTCGGAAAGAAATCTGAAGCAAAGTCCACATAAAATTCGGAAAGGCTCGGAACAAAACCTCTTTCCGAACCTTTCCACTTGTTGGGCTAGGCTTTTCAAATAATGATCTGCTCTAAAAAGAAAGTGAGATAACATCCGGGGTAGTAGGGTCAAATTATAAAAAAGCGTGACAAACGACCCCTAAAACATTATTTATAGGCCTGAGCCTATATAAACGATTTACTTAAAGTCGTCGGCTTATAAAGTAATGACGTACTGTGATCTGATTGGCTAACGAACAGCTATAGCATCTTTTATCGGATGCTGAGCAATTCACATTATCGCCGCACTACGGCACCGCCTACACACCAAGTGATAGTTCAGCAGTTGACGACAGCACGTACGAATAAGGTTATGAAACCCTAACATTGAACTTATGGTTGTCTTGTGATAAAAAATATTGTATAAAACACGGCCCCTGTGTGGAAAGAGTGTCACTCAGAGTCTGATAGGCAAGACCCAGACGTTGTAGAAGCTTAAAAAATGTCTGAAAATAAAGAATATTCCTCGTACTGTAAAAGCATTGTAACAGTTAATTAATATAAAAATTATGTCTAAGTACAGTCACTGTTTATTTCGAGTACTCTTCGCATCTGTGTACATTACGCTGACGCAAATACACGGTCACAAGTTGTACTCAAAACAAACAGTGACAGTACATAGTCATCATTTTTACATTAATAACTGTTACTTTATGATATTTTTTTTATAATAATTTATAAATACTGTTACTGTAACTTTTTGCCTTTTCACAGTTTCAGTTCATTTCATTGTTTTTGGATTTGATGTCTACGGAAAAAAACATATCGGAATTCTTACATTGCTGCTTTATATTTGGTATAAAACTTACTGCACTCGCAAAAAGTAAACTTTTATTCTTTTGAATTATTTCAATATTTTATTGTCACAAAATATAAATATACAATCCAAGATAACGTCACCTTGTCCGAAAGGTTAGTTTTGGTGGTGTTTCTGCTCTTGCCTTCCACGGTGAAGACAAAGATGGATAAAATAGTTTCTCTTCGTCTTAACCTTAAATCTCAAAAGGAGAGATACCATCAAGACTTACCTTCCTGACAAAGTGAAGTTATCTTTAATCGCTAAATCCATGAAGATTTACGGACCTTGCAGACCAAAGCACGATTGCATCTGGTGTGTGTGTTTGCGTTTTAAGTTTGAAGGGTTTGAGGTTTCATTATTAAAAAAACAATGCCACGTACAGTAAGATTCAGGTATGCCTTCTCCGATGAAGTTGAGTATTTGTTGTTTTTCAAAGTAAAATGTAACTTATACCCAACTTCTTGAGTGTTAGGGATTCGAAATTTAAACACACGACTGTGAGCAAAGTGTTGTGTTATAATGTACGTTTATTATCATTATTCATCAGTGAATGTCAGGTGATTCGCTTCTCACATATCCTATCTTAGTTTAACGTGTCACTGACACACACGCACACGCAAATTTTATAGTCTATCGCAGCGAGCTGCACATGTGCCAGTCAGTATTTAGTAGGCCACTGGTCTCAAAAAACAACTGGCAATAAACATGGCTACGAAGACTTATTTAAATGCTTACCTCGATTATTTTGATTTTCAAACCTCAGAAGTGAAAACGGTTCGATT
Source organism: Andricus curvator (assembly GCA_932195095.1). NCBI lineage: Eukaryota > Metazoa > Arthropoda > Insecta > Hymenoptera > Cynipidae > Andricus > Andricus curvator. The sequence goes on along the minus strand of CAKNYM010046474.1, from coordinate 14,699 downwards.
CATCAGGATTCGTCAACCTTTAACAATCGACCTATCTTTCCGCGTCTAGTATTGCCGACACTTTCTGGACTTAATACGGAGACGCCCACCTTTAGAGACCTTTTCACATCGATAGAGGATGCCAATCAATTTTTACCACAGGTGCAAAAATTGCACTATTTAAAGGGCAGTCTTTCAGGTGAGCCAGCTCAATTAATCGCCAATATCTCGACTACCGCCGAGAATTTCGCGAGGGCATGTAAAACATTATTGTCCAGATACGACAATAATAGGGACTTCATAAAAAGCTATTTGGCCAAACTCTTCAATCTACCAGTAATGTCTAGGGATATTGCATCAGAGCTATGTTCATTGTTGAACGATTTTATAGAGGCTGTACAAGCATTGGCTTCTTTGAAGGGTCCAACAGGCAAATGGGACGACCTTCTAGTTTACATGCTCCTTCAGCGTTTAGACACGAATACACGCAAATATTGCGAGCTTCGACTACAAAGCCGAAGTATGATATCTTGCATACCTTTCTGGTGAGCAAGGGGACCACCTTGGAAGCTGTCAAGGTAGCTTCATCATATGCACCTCCAAAGGATTCTCATTCTTCGAAATTCAGGAATTTAAGAAAAAGCCTTGAAACCAATGCCAGAAAGTCGCCGAATCCAAGCAGCTTTGCTTAAACTGCTTAGGTCGACATCGAGTTTCGGGTTGTCTATCAATAAAACAGTGCCACGAGTGTGCATTTAAAAATGGAGGTCGTCGTACGAATCTCTACGGGCGATTTGATTGGTTCACTTTCTTTTAGATGCGCGTGGTGAGACCATGGCTTCTTGAATTATGACTCACGTCGAACTAGGGATCCCGGAGTCGACTCCGGTTCTTCGGTGGATTCGATTCCTTGCGCTCTGTAATCGATTCTTTGAAGTCGACTCCGCTTACCGAAATCGAGCCCAGAATCGACTCTCGATGCCCGGGATTCGATTCCGGAATCGACTCTCGCGCCGGGAATCGATTTCTGCAGTGGGACTGTGATGCTGTTTCGAAGGCGTACGTGACAAACTCCACACGCTATGGCGTACGTGAGCGCGCTCCTATTGGTCAGGCTTAACGGCTGGGCCTTGGGCTTGGGTCCCCCGCTCTAATGCCACCCTCGCACGTAAGCCGAAAAACAGAGGCTATAAATGTATGTTGATTAGGGCGTAAGATCAGATCTCTTCCGTTCGTGAACTTTTCAACCTGCGTCGCTCTCAATTTAGTTTTCTTGAATATTTTCAAAGTGGGTAAATTTTCCTGCAGATCCAACGGACCAGGACGTAACATCCGCGAATGTGCGTTCCGTTCTTACGGCATTCCGTAATCCGTAAGGCACAATATGCGTCCGCCAAGTGAAGTGTGGTTACACTTTAAACAAAATCGGTGACAAAACTGACAAAGTGCGGTGTGCTCATTGTCAGGCAGAACTAAGTTATAACACCAGTACGTCTTCAATGACGAAACATTTACAAAAACTGCATAATATAGAGTTGAACTCTACGAAAAGGAAACGCGAAACGAGTCAAACGCGTTCTGATGGACGTTCTCGTGCTGTTCGTGCGACGCTAGACTTCGAGGAAGCTGGTCCCTCAACGGGTTCTGACTCTCATCAAGTAAGTTTTCTTAAATTAAATTAACATTTCAATTGATTAACATATTCATAATTAGATCCAGGTATTATTTATTCATTTTTTAAACTGAGATTCAGATAAAGTTTTTATACATTGTTGAAAAATACCTGTATAAATGTGAAATATATTTAAATATATTGAATTTTTGTCTTCATTCCTGGTTTATGGAAATACCCACCATTCTTGTTAAATATTAACCCAGGTATTATTTATTCATTTTTTAAACTGAGATTCAGATAAAGTTTTTATACATTGTGGAAAAATACCTGTATAAATGTGAAATATATTGAATATAAAAACTTTTCAGTCCACAATAATTTTTAATATGAAAATGTATTTCCATATTTGTTTCTAAGTAGACGTAATACTATTACATTCTAAGACGCATATGTAATTATGTATATGTATATGTGATTATTTCTTTGAAATGAGTTATTTTAAATTTTATGTTTTTTCTTATTAGATAACAATTGTAATTTTCATTCAATATTGTAATTATTTTGTCGATAGTTTTTGTATTTCCAATACAAATTTATATCAATGATATTACTGTTTTTTAATTCTTAATCAAATGAATAGATAATAATATATATTAAGAATTAATTTAGATAAATATTAATTTCAAATAAGATTAGAATCAATTAATTATTTATTTTAATTGATATTAACATAAATTCATTAATTAGTAATTTAGGTTAAAATTAATTATGCATTTTAATTAAAGTGAAGTATTAATTAAAATAAAATTTCAAATTTTCGCGGGCTTTCATAAAGGGAGGAATCGGAGTCGAAGAATCGATTCCACGGTCGATTATTCGATTCCCGGAATTGATTAATTTTTTTCAGAACCGAGAATCGACTCCCTCTTTCGGTTCCGGAACCCTATCGAACTAGTGAGACGAGTAGGTCTAGAATGCCGTGCGCCGTGCACGTGACACGGAGAGTGAGGGCCGGTTCCACCAACCTCGGTTAAAAAGTTAATCCTCCGTTAAACCTACTTACGCGTTCCACCACTTTTTAACGGCCGCTTAACTCGCTTTAACCACAGTTAAATCTAACCGGTCAAAGTTGGTCGGTTATGGCGACTTAATCGTCCTCTAACCTAAAAACTGCAGTGTCGTTGTGAAATATGGAGTTTTTGGAAGAAGTTCTGAGATCGTCTGATGACGAAGTCGAAGAAGATGTTTTTGAATTTATATGTGATATATTATTATATCACGAACAAAACATCCACCAACATTCACTTTTTTTAGGTTAGTGTAGACACGAGCGTGGCGTGAACCTTACCTGGATTTGGCGCGCACGGACATATTGCTTTGCTTTCCACTCGACCGACGGGTAGCCAATCACACGAATGATTTAAAGTAAAATAGGAGTTATTTCGAAACGACTATCTGGTTAGCTAACCGCGCCCACGAAAAATGTGGTGGAACGCACAACAGGATAATCCAAGCTTAACTATGGCGTTAACTTTAACCCGCCGTCAGTTAACCACTGATTTAACCGAGTTTGGTGGAACCGGCCCTGAGTCACGAGACTTATCGCGCAAGAGCGGAGAATATGTAGTCCAGGCCTGCCCAAGTAGGGGAAAACTGCTTATTTGCCAGATGGGAATTTAACACCACCACCGACCTCTACTCATTCAACTTCACGAGAGCGACCACCCCCCAAGCCTCTGGACCTGTGAAAAGGGAAGTGGTGGTGGAACTCGAACATGTGGCGAATAAGCAGTTTTCCCCTACTTGGGCAGGCCTGATGTAGTCGACCAAGAGCGCAGCGGCAAACTGGTCTCTCCCCACAGTAGCAAACGAAAATTACGGACAAATGAATATCTACCGTTTCCCCCTTAGTCAGAGATGAGGTGGGAGATTGCCGATCTAATGCAATAAGAGAATATCAGAAAATGTGAAAAACATGCGCTGATAACTGAGCCCTCATGGCGGATGCACCTAAGAGTTAGCAATTTCTGAAATGATTTACCTTTGAAGTTTCTGCTTACGGAGCTACCATTAGCACTAACTGAAAAGTGCAGAATTATTTACCACCAGGGTTTGTAAATCTCCTAATAAAGAACAATGCATTTTTATTTCTTGACTTTCTAAAGCCTGACTTTTTAAAGCGGTCTTTCTTTCCAAAATGAATCTTATTTTTGTGCGTGTCCAAATGTGTTCGGTTTTTATTCTTGCAGCTAAATTTTTTTTTAGTTTCACTCAAAAAAGTCAGTCGCTCAAAAAGCCTGTTTAAGTTATAACTGTCTGTTAATTAAGTCTATCAAGAAATATTACGAATTTACTGCACCATCAGTTATGTAAATCAAAGTTTCTAAATGAGTGATTTATTTCATGATAAAAGAGAACATTTTAATTTCATATGATTTCTCAATATTATATTTATTTTATATTTCAATAATGCTGTTATTACCCATTTTCTGCCGCAGTATACAATTTGTAAACTTTTTCACACTTTTAAAGAAAAATGAAATAATTGACAAAAACTTAGAATACCTTGTATACCATTAAGCCATTTCCCTTTCAGGGTAGGCGTGACACTACCCGATTAGGGTAGTGTTTCTAGGTGGATAGTTTTCTTGTAGTTATAAATAACTACAAGTTTGGGCTCACCACACCCATAATATGCCAACAGCACACAGTATTCTCGAATGGTCACCCATCCAAGTACTAACCGCGCCCAACGCTGCTTAACTTCAGTGATCTGACGAGAACTGGTTTTTTCAGCGTGGCATGGCCGTTCTTAATTTACGAAATTTGTAAACTGTCGGTATCCGTGAAAAAATAGTTACCGGTATCGATAATAAGATTTTTGGGAAAGTTTCAAATGACTTAGATTTTAGAATGATTTATTTAGAAAAGAATTTAAAAGATTTTAAGACAATCAAAACATTTTGTAGGAAAACTGAATTATTTCACAAGATATTTCAAAGGTTTTAAAGTTTTAGAAAGATAGTTAGATGACATCGTTGCTGTTTTTTCGAAAGATATCGTTTTTAATTGACCCAAGTATTATAAGTGTAAAGAAGATTTTTTATTGGCATTAGGGCCGATAACGTTTATTTGTGTGTTTATTTATGTGTTCTACAATTAATTTTTAAAAAATATATCTATCTTTTTAATTTACTTAAAAATAGATATCTTTTTTAAAAAATAATTGTAGAACACAAAATAAATAAACATTATCGACCCTAATGCCAATAAAAAATCTTCTTTACACTTTTAGAAAGTTTTTAAAATAATTTAAAATTTGAAAAATTTCAAACATTTTTATACAAAAAATACATTTTTTAGTATTTTGAAACAAATTTAGAAGCTTCTTGAGAATTTTGAAAGAATACGACAATTTTCTTAAGAAGGTTTTAAGGCATTTTTTTTAATTTTTGAGAATTTTCAAAATTTTAACAAACATTCGATTAAAATATTTTGAAATTTCTGCAAAACTTCGTAAAGTCTTAAATATCTTTTAAACTAACTCTAATTTTTCCTAATATTTTGTAAATCCTGTAAAATAAAAAAATAAAAAATACTTCAAAATTTTCTAGATTTTTTTTTCGACGTATGTGAAATCTTCAAAAATCTTTTTGAATTTTCTCCAGAATCTTAAAAAAATTATATTTATATAACTTTAAAAACAAACTGATAAAACGTGATTTCTTGTTATCAAATCTCAAAATATACTTTTAGCTCAAATTTAAGTGTTCAAAAACGTTTAGCAAATAAACAGTTATTCGAAATTTTTAATTTGTATTAAAAATGATTCTAATTGGGAAAAATCATAGCTTTCAAGAAATCCTTTTTTAAAGAGTTGCTGTTCTATTTTTATTCCATTTGTTTGGGGTACATTTCTCGGAAACTCTCCGCCGATTCTGTGAAGTAGAGATGACGACTCGAAGACTCCTCTCGCGCTTTCAAAACAAAACCACACTTTGACTTACAATGTTGTCAAGGAATGTTAAGAAAAAATTTTTATTTTCTTGAAACCTTTCAAAATTCTTCAAGAGGTTCCAAAATTTTATTTCCAAATCTTCAAAAATCTAGATTTTCTTTTAATTTTTTTAAAATCTTCTCAATATTAAAATTATTTTTTAATAGATTCAAAACTATGTTTCAAATGAATTCGATTTTTTCCGGATTTTTTTTTTAAATTGTGCAAATTTATAAAAATTGCCTCAAAATCTTCCAGATTTTTTTTACATTTTTTTTCAAGTTTCTGAAATGTCTTAAAATGTTTTTGAATATTTGCTTAAAATTAATTTATCAAAATAAAAAATTATTTTCAATTTCCCAGGAACCTTAAGTGAATGTTTGTATTATCTTGAAATCTTTTTAAATATTCTCTTCAAAATAATTTTTAAAAACGAAAAAATTATTGTACATTTTCTTAGGAAACTTAAAAAAACTTTTTTATTCTCTTCAAATCTGTTAGAACTCCTAAAAAGCTTTCTTTTTTCGAAATCTTGAAAAATCTATATTATATTTAACATTTTTTAAAATCTCCGGAAAGAACAAACTGAAAACAGCCACTAAAAGTCATATTCAACAGAATGCGAACAGTCAGGTTTTCGACAACAATGTATGCGAAATCTTGCGATACAACTTTTAAGAAAAAGGATACCTTGTTTCCAGTTTTAAAGTATATAAATTAAAAGATTTCAAACAAATTAAAACTAAATGTAGATTTTTAATCATTACGAACAACAAATTTAGAAACTTTTTAAGAATTTTGAAAGGTTTCAAGAGAATGAAAGAATATTCTTAAGATTCATATGAAAATTTGAAAAGATTATTAAACATTGCACAAGATTTCTGAACATTCCGAGAAAAAATCCGGAATATCTTGAGGAAATTTTTTTAATTTTTAAAGATTTTTGAAAATTTTAGAAAAAATTCGGGTAAGTTTAAATGATATTTAGAAATGTTTGAAGTGTTGAAGTGATTAAAAATATTTTGAAACTTGAAAGGATTTCCGAATATTTATAAAATATTTTTTAAGAAGAACGAATTTTGAAGAAATAGCTAAATTTTTAATACATACATACATTGATTAGCAGTTCAAACTCGAAAGTTCATTGCCTCACTACCCGATTCGGATAGTGTTTCTAGGTGGATATTTACTACCAATGTGGGCCCACCACACCCACGACGGGTCAACAGCACGCAGTATTCCTGAACGGTCACCCATCCAAGTACTAACCGCGCACAACAATGCTTAACTTCAGTGATCTTACGAGAACTGGTGTTTTCAGCGTGGTATCGCCGTTAAATTTTTAATAAAAAAATAAATAACTTTTAATCTAAGAACATAATTAATAATAAATAACATGCTCAGTTACAATTAGCCTTTCGACCGAAATATGCTTCAATAAATTTGGCCAATTTCAACAAACTTCGTTTTTTTTTTTTTTTTTTTTTTTTGAGGAAAATGATAAAATTTTCTTAAGATTTTACGATTTCCGGGAAACTTTCACATGAAATTTTTCATTGATACATCATATTTAAAATAAACTTAAAAAATATTTTCAAAAATTTCAGAAAATTTTAAGATTAAAATTGTTCAAAAGATTCAAAAATATGTAACTTTAAACTTGAAAAAATTTCAAAAAACTTAAAACAAAATGTAGATTTTTAAAGATTTCAAACAAATTTATAAACTTTTTAAGAATTTTGAATCGTTTTAAGAGAATATTCTCAAGATTCATATGAAAATTTCAAAAGACCGAATCCATTTTGAATCAGGCAGGTTCTACACTTGAAGTCGCAGAATCTCTCGAAGGCAAAATACGTTGTTTTTTAGACGAAATTAGGCGATACGTATTTTTGCGATTTGTCAAAGAAATATTTTTTACGAAGTTATGCGTGTTTGAATTTAATTTATATTTATGATTTCTTTCTAGATCCTGGTAGAGTTTATCGCCATATTTGGAAATTCGTCCGAAAATTTAGAAAATGTTCAAAATTAGCAAAATGGCGACAGTTTTATTAAAATATTAAAAGTCGATTTTCTCAAAAAAACCTCACTTATATTTTTTGCCAATTTTTTGTTAAATTCGTACCATAATAAGGAAAATAATTTCTGAGTTTTATGCGGGCTAAATAACTTTTGTGGCCAGGAGATTTTTTTTCATCAAATCGAATTTTCGCATTTTTGTTGCAAACAACAACAGATACGAAAAAATGTTAAAAAAATAATTTGCACAGTTAAAAACGCTCTACGAAAAGTTCCTCTACTCATTTAAGATAGCTTGTACCATTGCTGAGAAGAAGACAAAATTAAGTAAATTAAACAAAAAAGATTAATTTTCTACTTAAAAAGACAAATTTTCGACTAAAATGATGAATCTTTGACCAAAAAAATGACTTTTTAACAAAGTAGTTTAACTGTTAGCCAAGCAGTATAATTTTTAACCAAAAAGTGTAATCCTGAACTAAAAAGTTAAATTTTTAACCAAGAAGATTATGTATTTGCCCAAAAAGACAAATTTTCAACAAAATGGCTACATTTTCAACCAAAAAGATGATATTTCAACTAAAATGATGAATCTTCAACCAAACAAGTAAATTTTTCACAAGGTAGTTTAACCTTTAACCAAGTAATTAAATTTTTAAAAAAAGATGAATTCTCAACGAAAAATATAATGGTTGATAATTAAGCTAAAAAATGTTTTTAATTTAAAATCAAAAAGATGTTAATTCATAAAAAAGATGAATTTTTAACAAAATATTTGAATCCTCAGCCAAAAAAGATTTTAATTTTAAACCAAACTTTTGAAAAAAGATTAAATTTCTATCAAAAAAGATGAATTTTCGAACCAAAGAGACGAATCTTCCACAAAATGGTTGAATTTGAAAACTAAAAACATTTTTCAGTCCAGAATAATGAAAATTTGTAGGCAAATTATAATTTGAAGGAAGAAATATTTTTTAATACAAAATAAAAATTTTGAATGACTATTTATGTTTTGATTTTATTTGTTCACTTTCTTTAAGGTTATATAAATATAATTTTCCTAGGTTTCTCGAGAAAATTCAAAAAGATTTTTGAAGATTTCCGATATGTCGAAAAAGTATCTAGAAAATTTCGAAGAAATTTTTTTGTTTATTTTAAAGGATTTTACGAAATTTTAAGATAAATTTTAATAGTTTAAAATATATTTGAGACTTTTTGACGCTTGGAATAGATTTAAGAATATTCGAGAAATGTTCGGAAATCATTTCAAGTTTTAAAACATATTTAATGTCTTCAAAATTTCTAAATATCTTTTAAACTGACTCGAGTTATTCCTAAAATTGTTTTACAATCTTCTGGATTCATTTTTGACAATTTTGGAAATATTTTGTAATGTTTTTAAATCTTTTTAAATATTCTGTTAAAATAATTTTAAAAAATTAGGAATCACTTTAAATATTTTTAAAACTTCTAAATATCTTTTAAAATGATTCGCATTTTTCGTAAAATTTTGAAAAAATTCTGCAAAATTACAAAAATTGCCATTAAATCTTCCAGATTCTTTGTTGATAATTTTGGAAATCTTTTGTAATTAATGTATAGAATTCCTGAAAAGAAAACAAGAATGCATCGATCAAATTTGGACAAACACCACAAAATGCTCCTATTGCAATTTCTAAAAACAAAAAAATTTGTTTCTTTGCACAAAAATAAAAAATAGGAAAGAAAAATGAGAATAAAACAAGAATTCAACGATCAAATTTGGACAAACACCACAAAATGCTCCTATTGCAATTCCTAAAAACAAAAAAAATTTGTTTCTTTGCACAAAAATAAATTCTAATAATTAAATAATTAATAAATATAAATAAATAATTAATAATAATAAATAATTCTATATAAATTCATAAAAATAAATTCCGTAAAACCAACCCTGATATAATTTGCATGAATGCTGATAAAGGCAATATTACAGTTTGTATGAAGAAATCAGATTATATTAGGGATATGGAGGATTTACTTTCCAATCGTGATAACTTTGAATTATTGAATGAAAATCCGTTGAAACAATTAAGAAGAGACACTTTCAATATTCTAGACAATTGGAGAAAGAAAGGACTTTTGGGAAAGGATATAAGATGGACTGATATAAATACCGAAGACACAGTTCTTGCAAGATGTTATGGTTTGAGAAAGATTCATAAAGATGGCTATCCTTTGAGATTGGTTATTTCAACTATTAACACTCCCACGAAATTTTTAGAACAAAACTTTAATTTGATACTTAAAGACTCAATTACAACTTCCAAATACAATATTAAAAATAGCTGGGAATTCCAAAAAATTATTATTCAAAAAACTGTTCCTGATGACCATGTAATGATTTCTTTGGATGTTGTTGCAATGCTTCCAAGTATACCCCTTGAATTGGTTAAACAGGCAATTTTAAACAGATGGGATAATATAAAAACACGTACTCGATTAAGTCAAACAGATTTTATTAAAGGGATAGTTTTCATTATGAACTCAACTTATTTTAAATTCAATGGATCTTTTTATAGGAAAAAATTCGGTACTCCCATAGGTTCAGTCATTTCTCCCATTTTAGCAGAAATAGTTATGGAAGATTTGGAGGTCTTTGCTTTCAAGAAGCTGGATTTTGTTTTGCCCTTTTACTTTCGGTATGTTGATGACACCTTATTATGTGTTCCTCTAGCAAAGTTACAGGCAGTTTTTGATGCTTTTAATAGTTTTCATTCAAAACTTCAATTTACCCATGAAATAGAGAACAATAATAGAATCAGTTTTTTGGACGTAGAAGTAATTAAGGGTCAGGATGGTAATATTATTACCAATTGGTATAGGAAAAGTACATATTCAGGTAGAATTTTAAATTTCTTTTCAGCTCATCCCATTCGCACCTATTCGCCTATTCGCACCACTACTTTCGCAAATAGCCGCATAGTATTTTTCAATTGTAAGTTTTAGTCTAACCAAAAAATACAGATAGACGGTCAAGTATAGCACGGGCGTGAAACCAGTATGGCAAGGGGTAGCATCACGAGGGGGAGAAGAGGGGCATTATGGCCATGCTGAACTGCTGTGATCATTGAGGAACTATTTTCATATAGTTGCTGAACGACCAGCGTAGTTTCGTTCCGCCATATTTTATGACGAACATAACCCTCTTTGCCAAATGTCGTGAAAGGGAACGAACCGCACCGGCCGCGTTATAAAATTAAGTTAAAAGGTGTTTAACGTGTTTAATTATGAAGGATATATCAGAAAGAATTCTCAGGAAGAAGTATCAGGAAGAATTGTAAAAATTCCACAAATGGTAAGTACTTCATTTCTGTTTAAAATGTAAATTTGTAAGCTCCCTAACTGTGTCTTCATGATGTACTAAATGAATTACATTGAAATTAATTCATTTTTTGTTTTTTTATTTTTAAAGTAATTTTGATATATTTAGTAAGAAAAAGTTATTTTTGGTCAATTATGTTGTAACCATTTATAGCGCTAATTAAATAGGAATAATTCTAAAAGATGTTTCTAATTTCTAATTGATCTCCCAGTTAACCTTCAAATTATGGATATTAAGATTTTTTCAGATTATGATGTGGTTTATCGGCCGTATTGTATTATGTATTCTGTTATGTATTGTATTTCTTTCGTCCATACTTGACTGTTTTAAATGTAAGCTTGTTGACAATTCAATTCCTTCAATGACAGGACTTTCACATTTGGAAGTGTTTATTTCTGAGGTCAAACTCATTTGCATGAAATTATATATTATACAAATTGTATCAGTTGTAGCACTTTCAATTTAAAGTGATTTCTTTCTTCAGTTTTAATTACATTCAGAGGTTTAAACTAAAAGCCTTTAACATTCATTAAAATCATGTTAAATCTTTTGAAAAACTTTAATTTTCTAAAATACTTAAAAATTTCCTGAAACTTGGTAAAATCTTTGAAAATTTATGAAAATCTAACTGACAGCCTCTAACTCCTTGAAATGCCTCAAAATCGTTCGAAATCCTTCCAAATTTTGAAAAATGTTTTGAAATTTATTACAACACTTTGAAATATTTGTTAAATTATTTCAAATCACTTGCTTTAGTGATTACCTTCTTTAAATTTATTCAAATTTAAGAGTTTAGATTGATTTTTTTGAAAATGTAAAAAGCTTATTTTCACAAAAAATCCACATTTTTATTTTTTGTAATTTTCCTGATACCATATATTTGTACGTCTATAAGGAAGACATCCTGTGAGTTTCATGCGGGGTAAACCTTTTTTTGTGTCCAGAAGAATATTTTTCATAAAATCGAATTTCTGCATTTTTCTCGAAAGCAGTAAAAGATACAAAGAAATGTTAATCTACGAGCTTGTACGAATAGAAAAGTTGTAAAAAAAATGCTTCATACTCTTTTTTCATACTGGCTAAGCAATTTTTGAGGCTGGAAGTTTTTTTTTCTTTAAAATTGAATTTCAGTGAATTTTTGAATGAAAAATATCACAGGTAGGAAGTATTTTTTGTAGAACTTTTCTAGTAGTGCGAACTCGTAGATTAACATTTCTTTGTATCATTAATTGTTTTCGAAAAAAATTCGAAAATTCGATTTTTCGAAAATTATTCTGTTGATCACAAAAATGGCTAAGCCCGCATGAAACTCACAGGATGTCTTTCTTATAGACGTAGAAATTCATCAGAAACATTCAAAAAAATAAAAAGGTGGGTTTTTTGTGGAAATAAGGCATAAAAGATCTATAGAGATTTAAAAAGGCCTTATTAACCCATTTCTACCCAAATATAAAAAAAATAAAAATAAAATAATAATTAATAATATAATAATATTAAGAATAATTAACTAATCAAAATAAAAAATTTTAAATGCTACGTGTACGCAACATTGGGAAAAAATGGGTTAAATATAAGAATATGAATAATTCATTGTAGAACTTTTTTGTAGAACTTGTGGAGATTTCGAACTTGTGGCGATTTGGAACTCTTGGCCATTTGGAACTTCTGGCGATTCGGAAGTTGTTCAAATTTGGAAAATGCGGGAATTTAAAAATTATTACCAGAAAACGCCAATTTTTAACAGTATGTTTTCGACCTCACGAATACCTTTGAACCTTCCCTCGAACTTCTGGAGCGATACAACAAATCGATTCATCACTAATGAGACCGAATTTCTGGTAAGAATTTATTGCTTAGATATAAATTCGAGATTTATTACTTTGATTTAAAATATCGAAATTTCCTTCCAGTGTTAACATCTGCTGGAACACCAGAATGCTTGAAAATTTAACTATTGTTGAAACTTTTTTTTGGATGGAAATTAATTTTTGTTAAACTCACAATTGATCTAATCCATTTGTGTTTAAGAATGGGTCTTTTTTAGTCAGAAATTCAACTATTTCGTTGCAAGTTCATGAATTTCGTTGAAAAATTATATTTTTTGAAAGAAAATTGGTTAGAAATTTAACTATTTCGTGGAAATATATTTATTTTATTGAAAAGCTGTCTTTGTGGTTGAAAATCAAACTACTTTGTTAAAAATTCATTTTTTTAAACTGAAAATTGCTATTTTTGATTGAAAATTATTTTTTGTATTGAAAGCTTATATTTTTGAAAATTCAACTATTTTGTAGAAAATTTGAATTTTCTCTCGAAAATGGGACAGCGTGGTAGAGAATTCAACTAATTGGTCGAATTTTGAATTACTTTGTGAAAAATTCATTTTTTAGTTAAAAATTCATCATTTTAGTTACAGTTTTTTTTTGTTTGTTAAAAACGAAGCTTTTTAACTGAAAATTTCAATGTTTGGTTGAAAATGAACTTTTTAATTAAACATTCATATTTTTGTTTTGAAAAATCAACTGCATTATAGAAAATAATTCTTTCAGCCTCAAAATTAAACAATTTCGAAGAAAATTCAGTTCTTCCAATTGAAAATTAACTTTTTGAAACGAAAATATAACTATTCGATTTTTGGTTGAAAAATGATGTTCTTAATTCGACAATTCAACTACTTCGTTAAAAAATTATCTTATTTGTTTAAAATTTAAAATTGCGAAATTTAAAAATAAATTTTTTGTTCAGTTACAAATTTTTTGAAAATGTGCAACATGTTTTTTTTTTATTGAGTCATATACACACATTTTTTAAAAAGTTGAAAATGTCGAACCTGAAATTTATTCAGCTTGAACCAAAGAAACATTTTTTTATTTTGCTTTTTCGGAAAAAAAATTTGTCGTGAGTTAGGATTTTTGGGATTTCATATCTTTTTTGCGATTTTGGAACGTTATAAACACCAGGAAAAAAATGTTTACCATGTATAAAAAATAATAACATGTTTATTTGGTTCAAGCTGACGCAATTTCAGGTTCGAATCAATCCAAAAAACATGTTTTCGTATATTTTCAAAAAAATTTAAATAAGGCTAAATTTTTTTAATTTAAAAAAAATTATTGTAAATTTAAGAAAGAGAACAGAAGATATTACCCGATTTCAAATCTTGTTTCTTTAATGGTTTTGGATGTCGACCCACAAATTGTTATCCCTATTCTCCTCTTTTTCGTGAGAATCCCTGTAATTTCTAATTTTATAATATAAAAATACAAAAATTTGTAATTAAATTATAAATTTTTAGTGGTTTGAATGTAATATTTTTAAATTCAAAATACCGAAATTTCCTTCCAGTGTTTACCTCTGCTGAAGGACCAGAATGTTTCCACACCAAACAGGGCGCAGTTCAACAATGTGTTTCATCTACCTACGGGGAAAATACTGCATCTGCAACCTTGCGAACAATTTTGTAGATATTACAGTTAGTATCCACCGATTCCATTAAACCTAATTCCTCTTCCACGATCACCAGTTTGTGAACTTACTTAAAATTTCTCTACAATACCTCAAATAGAACCTACGATTAAAATTGTTCTAGTCATGACGCGAAAATATGTATAGCGAAAAATACAAATGAACTTACTAAGATTACCAAGATTTTTCTAGTCATGTTGCCAATATTTGTACAGCCAAGAATAAAAATGAAACCTGAACGATAATATTAACCCTTA
>CAKNYM010046473.1:77393-96774 GCA_932195095.1 Andricus curvator | reverse complement strand
TATGCGAAGTTTTATTTTAACAGAGTGTCCACTTTACATTTGTAAGCTTTCAAAAATCTGTCGTCTTGATATTTCATAAGATAGAAATTTGAAAGTCACATATTTTATTTAAAACTGCTCCTAGAATCTAGTGAAGTTTTTCAGAATCGCGCAGAATATATAGAAAAATTGTAATTGATTCGTAAAGCTGATTCAAAAATTTATTTATCGCAGGTGTCATGGTAACATTTTCTACGTTAACACTTTCAAAAATGTTCAAGGGTCAAAATAAAAAAATCGGTGTGCATTTTTTTGTTTGAACAATTTGTCAAACAATTACATTATTTTTATGTTCATGCAATTATTATAAACAAACTAAGCGTCGGATCGAAAAACCAAGTACACCATTGCATTCGTCTCGGAAATATCTAGGCGTCTTTCTTTTGTTTCAAACCATTTGTCAAACAATTAGAGCATTTGTTGTTAAGCGTGTATTTGCTGTATGCCTGTAGATATGGATTTGAGACTTTTGTAATTAATTTTGAAAAAAAAGAGTCATATCGAAAAAATGAAAACACCTTTAGATTAGTTTTGAAAATATCTCGGTGTGCGTGTTTTGTTTTCTTTTTCAAACAATTTGTTGAACAATTACATTAATATTTATGTTTGTGCAATTTTTATAAACAAACTAAGCGTCGGGTCAAAAAACCAAGTACACCATTGCATTCGTTTCGGAATTATATGGGTATGATTTTGTTTGCTTTTTTATACAATTTGTTAAGCAATCAGAGCATTTGTTGTTCAGCGTGTATTTACTGTATGCCTGTAGATATGGATTTAAAAATTTTGTAATTAATTAAAAAAAAAAGCATCCGATCGAAAAACTAATTACACCACTGAATTCGTCACGGAAATATGACGGTGTCCATTTTTTTTTGTTCAAACAATTTGTTTAACAATTACACTATTTTTCATATTTCTGCAATTTTTATGAACAAAATAAGCGCTGGGTCAAAAAACCAACAACACTATGGCATTCCTCTTGGAAATCCCAGTTCCATCAGTTTTGTAAAATTTGTCCGTGTAAAGCAGATGGAAAATATCAGTGTTTTGTCCACTTTATATAAACTATATAAAACTTTTTCACCTGGGGATAAATGTCACATTTTTCTTACATTTGAATTTTTAAAATTACATTTCGAAATAAAAATAAAATGATTCAATATATATTTATGTCACAAATAAGTTAAAAAAAGGGTTATTTAAAATATTTTACACACATCCTAATTAATTTAAAAAAAAACAATGAGTGACTTATTTCTCACCCAAAAAGTGACTACATGTGAATAATTTTTTTTTTTAAATCAAAATAATTCATTAAAATTCGATAAAGGTTTGCTTGAATTCGGGGTGAATTCGACCAAATTTAGAATCAGTTCATAAGAGTTTGAAACAATGCAAATTAAATTGGAAAGAATCTAATTTTTGACTTATTACCATAAGTGACATATCCTCGAAATCGCCAAAAAACGTAGATTTCAAATATAATATTATTAAATTAATAATTGTAAAAATAAACAATTTTCATGTTTCGTATTTCACTCCTCATTAGTACAAAGGACCCCCCGCTGGCAAGGGTCGGCGAAAGAGAGCTCATAAGAGAAACAGGTGTCGACTAGACTAGGTGAAGAGGTGGGTGTACCTGAGCTATTGAAACTGGACATTATAAATAGTGCTACTACACTAATATAATTTAGGGGTTTCCCGCCAATAAAATTAATCTCTTGTCAGTTTGGGTTCCAGTTTGGAAAATTTCGATCTAGTTTATTACTCTAAAATTTAAAGCTTTTCAACTTCAAAGACGCATAAAATCAATTCAAATAACAAAATTATTATTAAAAACTATAGTTTTCTCATAATTCTAGTTCTAAAGGCATCGATTTATAATTTGTTCAATTTTTAATACATTACAATTGGGCATTAAAAATTTCGCTCAAATTGGATATGGAAAAAAATACAGAAAAAAATCCCACCAAAAACATGTCATTCAACAAATTTGTCAAATTGCACAGTATGAATTTGTGGAATTAAAGTTGGCCAAGTAATTTGAAAAAAAAAATTATAATAAATATAAACAGAAGTTTTTAATTAAGTGCCGTATAGACATTTTTTAATCAAAATAAAGGGATATTAGACACACTCAAAAAAATGTCTGGTTAAATCAACCAGAATTCTGGTTAAATATGCCCTTACTATTTTTTCTGGTTAGACTAACCAGAATTAGTTTTGAATTAACCAGAATTCCGTTTAAATTACCCATAAATTCTGATTAAAATAAGCAGAATTCTGATTATTTTAAATAGAAAAAATAGTAAGGCCATATTTAACCAGAATTCTGGTTGATTTAACCAGACATTTTTTTGAGTGCATGATACAAGTGAGTGAGATCATATCATACCATTAATCTCCGGTAGCCATTACATTTTTATTAAAATCATTTTTCTTATTACATTAAATCTCGCCAAGTTTTATAATGTGTAACAAGATAGGTATGCTCAATTCCTTTAATTCAAAGTAAAATACTAATCTACTGAAAATAAGAAATTGAATTAATTGTTTTTATAATTTTCGTCAAAAAATAATTACATTTATTGAGTTGGTTTTTTGTATAGTTGAAATAAATAGTACTATCTCATTCAATTGAAATTTTGATTGGATTTTTAAATTTCAATCAAAAATGGAAAGAGTGGCCAGGTAATTTAAAAATCTTATACTTAAACAAATTTTCATTTTAGGACTTTATTTGTGAGCGATTGCATAATTCAACATTGAAGGCGCTTAAAATTAAAATTTTTAATAAGAAACGAATATATTATTAAATATATATTTAATAATTACGAATATGCCCATGAAAATTGCAACAAAAAAAAATTTCAAGGTCAAAACTTTAAAAAAACACGTTTTTAAAAAGAAAAATGTTATGTTTACAACATTTCTTAAAACCTCGTATACTGACGTATTTCGATGCCTTGCTTACGAAAATGGACATGAAAATACCTGCAAATCTAATTTTCAACGTTAAAACTTGAAAGAATTAGGTTTTTTTGCGAAGTGTAAA
Source organism: Andricus curvator (assembly GCA_932195095.1). NCBI lineage: Eukaryota > Metazoa > Arthropoda > Insecta > Hymenoptera > Cynipidae > Andricus > Andricus curvator. The sequence goes on along the minus strand of CAKNYM010046473.1, from coordinate 93,677 downwards.
CACTATCCGTACCGATAAAAAGCATATTTAAATCATACGGAAAGGACTGGCACGCATTTTAGAGTGAGGCCATGTAATTTAAGAGTTATTTTGTTTTTTGCTTTTCACGTTTTGGATGCAACGTTCTATGTATATATCACACTTGATCATCGATTTGCGACTCAAAAATTACGATTAACGACCCGTGGATGCGGAAAGGCACCCCTGTGACTGGTCACAGAAATAATGTTTCATATATATTATAGACAATTCTTGTAATTTAAACGAAATATCGATTATTTGCCACACGCGTGATTCAAAATTAATATTAAGTGTTTTAGACTGTGTCGTGAACTAGCAAGATAACCGATACCAAGGGTCAAACAATAACACTAGACACGTGGGAAGAAGATTCAGTTTTAAAAATATTTTCGTGAAAAATAATTTTTCATCATACCTAAATCGAAAATTCGACTTTCGATGCCTATGGAGCGGGTCGAAAATCGAATTTTCAACCCTAGGGAAGAAAGTGACAGATAAATAAAAAGATAAATAAAATATTTATCTGTCACTTTCTTCCTTAGGGTTGAAAATTCGGTTTTCGATCCGCCCCACAGGCCTCTCAAGTCGAATTTTCGATTATTGATATGATGAAAAATTGTATGCATGACTCGCGCCGAGGCAACGATTTCACGAGTGTGAAGTTAGCTGCCCGAGCGAAGCAATATACTATTTCAGCATAAGCTGTTCTTGATATTTTTTATTTTTCAAAATCTATTCAATCAAATAATAAAATCAATAATTTTTCACTCTTTTTATGAGCAATTTTCGTAATTGAAATGAATAATCGGCTATATTAACCGAAAGTCATATTCACACCGAAAATACTTGGTCTACGCTCACCGTATTTTCATGAAAATAATGCTAACAGCTATTTTTCTTTTTAAAAACTTGATATTTATCAGGTTTGACCTTGAAAATTATATTTTCAGGTATTTGCATGACTGTATGCGTAATTCGCTTTTATTTCGTATTTCGCTCTTCGCGAGAAACAGCCGACAATAACCTTTATAACTTTTGTCTCCCGGCTTTCTCTCGATTCTCCTGCTAAAAACTAGTGTTATCTCCTGGTTTGGAAAAAAATATGCTCTCTTTCCGCAATCCATACTTTTTCACATATGAAGAAATACAGTTGTCGATAAGCATCAGCAAACTCTTTGTGCAAGAAATCTACTGGCTTTTAACAATATAATAAGTATGATAAGAAACTTTTTTGTCTGATAAAGGAAAATACACAGATGTGTTTTATTATATAATAGCTGTGAAGTTTAATTTATTTGATTTATTTTGAGTACATTAAAATGGTTTATGAATTAATAATTTGTTAAATTGTCAATAATACTTTTTAAAATTCAGCCAATGTAATCCTAATTGCAAAATTAAAGTTTATGAAAGGGAACCATTTAACATTCAGAGACCAAAATAAAAATTCAGTACTCGAAAATTTTAAACATTCAGGATTAAAGAAATTTTTCAATCAGGTATCAATTTCAGTCATTTTCATTTCAATCTATTTTAGTTTTATAATATACCGTTTTTAATTTTTTAATTTCAAATCTGTTCATTTTGAACATTTCCTTCTGAACTATTATTTATTTTAGAAGTTTTCCAAGAAAATATTTTTCAAATTTTAATTACTCATTTGTCTAAATCTTAACAAAAAATCGGACAATTATTGAATATTACATTGAAAATAAAAAATAATAATGTAAAACAAGAGTGCTATAATATAATGCCAACGTTTGAAATTCCTTAATTTTGATCTTCTTAATTTGAAATTGATTATATTTACATCTGAATTTATTAAATTTAAAACTGACTATCAAGGTTCTGATAAGAAATTTTGAAATATTTAATACCGAAATTGTCGTGAAATTTTTAATATTTGAATTGGCAACTACATCATTGTAAAATTTGAAATTCCAAACCTCCAATAACTAAGAAATTCCAAACCAAAGATTCTCGAATTCAAACTTTTGAAGTAAATAAATTTTAGTTTGAAGGCTTCCAAGATTCGAATGTTTCAGAAGTACGCATTCAAAACTATAATTTCGAATTTAAATTATATTCATTTCACAGATGGCCAATATATATTGATAATAAGTATCATATCATACAGTATGAAGTAAAATTTAAAGTGATCAGATAGATTTTTTTACTCGAAAATGTCAAAATTGTGTCGTAACATTTTTAAGTATGAAGCTTAGGTGCATTCCGAATAAAACAAATTTTTCAAGTAGATAAAGCTGAATTTTTTCGCATAGAAACAAAACAAGATTCAATAGAGTTGACATGGTCACCATTTCCAATGTGGTGTGTACATCTTAACTTAACACGTGAAGTAAACTTTTGTTGCAGTTAAAGATTACTCTAAAATCGAAAAGTTGTTGACACTGTAAAATTCCCGACTTGGAAAGTTCCCGGCAGAAAATTGCCGAATTATAGAAAATATTTGAAGTACAAAATTCCCTCATTATAAAATTCCTGAATTCAAACAATAATTAAAGAATTGTTTTTTGATAAATACTATTTATTAAAAAAAAAACAATTATCAAACATTTTTATCCGTTTTTTTTAATCTTTAAAGTTTTTAAAAATAATTGTTTGAATATAAAATTTAAATAATTGTATGAAAATTGTATAAAAAATCTGCCCTCTGCGCGGGCAGATTCTCATCGCGCGCTACGCACACGGCTCGCTTCGCTGGCAAGTTTGAGCGCGCCGCATCTGTTGCATCTCGCGCTTCGCGTTCGATAATGCATTTACCTCGCGCTGCGCGCTCGGCCTTTCTATTTCCTTCACATTTGTGCATAGACCTTTTAAAATTGAAGGTCAAAAGCATCGACAACTGTAATTTGGTGATTGTGAATTCTCTTTTGTGAAAGTTTCTTCAGCTTTAACGAATACATTCTCATCACGTATTTCGAGCTTTGCACTCGATTTTGTCCAAAGTGCGCACTCTTCTACATTATGTTCAAGTCGATTATATGAAATGTATATTATATTCATTTTTGTAACTTGGCCCTGGATTTCTTATTCAGATATTGCAAAATAATGTACAAATTTTATATATCATGATTCCTTTAATGTTTTCACTTCATTTTGTATTAATTTGTATTCTCAGCTACCATAAAAATGTATTATTTCAATAAATTTATATTACAATTCAAGCAAATGTATTATACCATTAAGCCATTTTCTATTCGGGGTAGGCGTGATTTGCTCGGTTGAAAAATATTAGTGTGTGGATGGGTATGTAGGTACAAGTTGGATAGGTATATAGGTGTAAGGTATAGATATTTTAGATTGATCTAGAATTTTCGTGTTATTTATTTAAGTGACACGTTCGTTCCGCAACACTGCTCCGACCCAGGTTGCTGATCAATCTCTCTAGCGATCACCCCAAGTGAAGAGCCTCACAAAATTGTTATGTGTGGTTACCCCCTTGGGCCAATTAGTATCCAAGGTCTTTGTTTCAGGCGTCATTCACTCTATTGTCACTCTGTTTACAAATTATTCGTCGCGACACTTTTCCGTCCTGGCATACTACTCTAGCTTCCTTCACGTCCAGGCATTTTTTCATGCAAGCTCTCGTGTTTCTATGACTCCTTATCTCTCTTCGGATTAATGTCTCATTCGCAGATTCTAATCATTCTTTCGGCGGTCTACCTCTGGGCATTCGGCCCTTTACTTTACCTTCATACACCTGTTAGGTCAGTCGTTCATCTTTCATTCTTTCAACAAATCCGAACAACCTTAATTGATTTCTTTCCAATATGTCAACTAGTGTCTCTCCTGTACCACATTCATTGAGGATTATCTCGTTTCGGACTTTGTCCATTAGCGTTTTCCGCATATTGTGCGCAGAGGTTTCATGCCAATCGCGTTAATTTTACTCTTGTCCTTTTCTTGACATGTCCATGTTTTGGTACCGTATAGCACAGTCGGTACAAATATATAATTATGTATGGCCATTTTAGCTTTTTTTGATATGTTTTTATTTCTGAGAATAGACCCTGTTCTACCGATAACCTTCTTACCCTCATGTATGCGCCTATCTAACTCCCCATCTATTTTTCCGTCGCTAGTGAATAGGCTACCCAGATATACGTATTTGTTAACTTGTTCTAATCTCTCATCATTTAGGACAATGTTACAAATGGTTTTCTCACTTTTTCCTTCAAACACCATGACCTTTGTTTTATTCACGTTAATTTTTAGGCCCATGTTCTTCATGCTTGTATTAAGTTCATTCAACATTCTTTGCAAGTCCTCGATCGATTCTGCCATAACAATCTTGTCATCTGTGAAAGCTAACCCACGTACCTTCACTGTTTTGGGATCTACACCCGCTTCGTTGAAGAGGGCCATTCTTAGACACTTATCCATAAATATGATTAATAGTTATGAGGATATAACGCATCCTTGTTTCACGCCTTGCATAATATCGAACCAGTCACTCAGTTTCCCATTAACCCTTACACTCGCTTTACTACCTGTATATATTGTTTCTATTGTTTGTAGGAGCCATCCATTGACTCCGTACTCTTTAAGGACTTCCCAAAGTTTACTTCTGTTTACTTTGTCAAATGCTTTTTTTAGGTCAACAAATGCACAGAAAACTTTCTTTCCTACTCTCAAGCTTTTTTCTGTGATTTGTCTTAGGCTAAATATCTGATTTGTACATGATCTTCCCGGCATAAATCCACTTTGGACGTCCCATATCTTTTCTTCTGTAATTTTCATTACCCTAAGAATAAGTATTTTTGAGTATATTTTACTTCCGGTACTTAGTAAGCTGATACCTCTGTAATTATTGCAGTTGCTTTAATCTCCATTTCTTTTTGTATATTGGTACAATAATTGTTTTCCTGCAATCGTCTGGGACTTGTCCCGTCTCGATACATAAATTTATCAATTCGCACAATATACCAGTGGAAATAGCTAATCAATAAACAAAAATTCCGAAGGTCTTCAAAAAAATTGTATATTTATTTTTTCATATGTTGAACATAAAATCAAATTTTGCAAAACGTGATCGGGTCGGCAATTCGTTTAAAAAAATTAATTTGCAAAATTTGCCCTTTATTGCTCCACGAAAATTCAAAACAGTTTGCAAACTTGAGTGAGTAATTACAAGCTCAGTATCTATCCTGTATTAAATTTGCAAAACGTTCGTGATGCAGCAACATTACTAATTATAAACAAATTATTATTTTGTTAATCACTCTGCAGCGAAAATACCGAAGGTTTTGCAAAATGATTTTTCTACTTTTTCCTATGAGAAGAAACTATTGTACGATTTCCAAAACTAAATACATACGCAAATTATCGTTTTTTAATTATTGTTAAATTTGTTGCAATTCGACTCCGAAAATTCCAGCGAAAATTGCGAAGGTTGCGTTTTTGTGTAGCAAATGTGAGAAATGTCGAGATCTGAAAATTATTAAATTTTCAAAACGTTCCTCGACCGGCAATAATATTAAAATTGCAATTAAACATATTAGTTACTTTCGTAAACTAGCCAAAAATTACAAACATTTAGCAAATCATACTGAATGATAACCAACTTATCACCAACGTTATACATATAACACTTGCAAGCTGTTTACAACTTGGCAACATTATTAATTATGAACAAATTATTATTTTGTTTATCACTCCCCAGCGAAAATACCGAAGGTTTTGCAAAATGTTATTTCTGCTTCTTTCCATTGAAAAAATACTATTGCATGATTTGCAAAACTGTATGCATAATGCAAATTATCGTTTTTTAAATAATTGTTGCATTTTTTGGAATTCGACTCATAAAATTCCTGCGTGAATTGCAAATGTTGCGTTTGTGGGTAGCAAATGTTGGAAATGTCGAAATCTAAAAAATATTAAATTTTCAAAACGTTGCACGACCGGCAACAATATTAAAATTGAAATTAAACAAATTAGGTACTTTGTCATACTAGCCAAAAAATACAAACATTTCGCAAATCGTACTGAGTGATACTTAACTTAGTTCTAACATCATATTAGATTTGCAAACTGTTTACTACGTGGCAATATTGATAATGATAAAAAAACTTATTTTTCTTTTAATTATTCCCCAAATTAAATTCTCAAGGTATTTCAAAAGGATTTTTTCTTACTATTGAAGGGGTTCCATATAGTTTTTAATGGATTTACTGGTTTTTTTAATTGGATAATGCAATGTGGGACGAATACTACGATCCATTTCATTATATACAATTTTCGATGGTTTTTGAAGGCTTCTTGTTTCTTTAAAAAAGTTTTTGAAAGTAACAAAATAACTACCGGTGTAGAAAAAAGCGCAAAAATTTGATAAAAAACGAGTGACAATATGCAATTCAGGAATTGCGTGAAACTTTGTTGATAAGTGTATAATTTTTTTTTATAATTGTTATAAGGTAATAAGAGCATGATTAAAAGATTTAGTTCATTTTGAAAATTAAGACAATTCGAGAGACATTTGTATATTATAAGACAAGTGTGAATAAATAACGATGTTAACTTTCCTTCCATGTAACTGTTTAGTGTATTGCATATCGAGGGACGAGAGACGACAATTTTTATAACGCATATACCGTAATTTTAATTTGATATATCTGCGGAACGAGTCAACCTAATTTGTTTAATTTCAATTTTAATATTGTTGCCGGACGTGCAACGTTTTAAAAATTTAATATTTTTTAGATTTTGACATTTCCAGCATTTGCTACCCAAAATCGCCACATTTGCGATACTCGCAGGAATTTTATGAGCCGAATTGCAAAAAATGCAAAATAAATTTAAAAAACGATAATTTGCGTTATGCATACAGTTTTGCAAATCATATAATAGTCTTTTTTAAATGGAAAGAAGCAGAAATAACATTTTGCAAAACCTTCGGTATTTTCTCTCGGGAGTGATAAACAAAATAATAATTTGTTTATAATTAATAATGTTGCCAAGTTGTAAACACTTTGCAAATGTAATATGACGTTGGTAATAATTTTTTTATCACTCAGTATGATTTGTAAAATGTTTGTAATTTTTGACTAGTTTACAAAAGTAACTAATTTGTTTAATTGCAATTTTAATATTATTGCCGTCCGAGCAACGTTTTGCAAATTTGATGATTTTCAGATCTCGACATTTCTAACATTTGCTACACAAAAACGAAACCTTCGCAATTTTTGCTGGAATTTTAGGAGTCGAATTGCAAAAAAGTTAACAATAATTTAAAAAGCGATAATTTGCGTTATGTATTTAGTTTTGCAAATCATATAATAGTTTCTTTTTAATAGAAAAAGCAGAAATAACATTTTGCAAAACCTTCGGTATTTTCGCTGGGGAGTGATAAATAAAATAATAATTTGTTCATAATTAATAATGTTGCCAAGTTGTGAACAGTTTGCAAATGTTATATGTATAACGTTGGTGATAAGTTGGTTATCACTCAGTACGATTTGCTAAATGTTTGTAATTTTTGGCTAGTTTACGAAAGTAACTAATATGTTTAATTGCAATTTTAATATTATTTCCGGTCGAGGAACGTTTTGAAAATTTAATAATTTTCAGATCTCGACATTTCTAACTTTTGCTACACAAAAACGCAACCTTCGCAATTTTCGCTGGAATTTTCGGAGTCGAATTGCAAAAAATTTAACAATAATTAAAAAACGATAATTTGCGTATGTATTTAGTTTTGCAAATCGTACAATAGTTTCTTCTCATAGGAAAAAAAGTAGAAAAAACATTCTGCAAAACCTTTGGTATTTTCGCTGGGGAGTGATTAACAAAATAATAATTTGTTTATAATTAATGCTGTTGCCGTATCACGAACGTTTTGCTAATTTAATACAGGATAGTGACTGAGTTTTTAATTACTCACTCAAGTTTGCAAAATTTTCTGAATTTTCGTGGAACAATGGGGGGAAAATTTTGCAAATTAATTTTTTTAAACAAATTGCCGACCCGATCACGTTTTGCATAATTTTATTTTATATTCAACATATAAAAAAACAAGTATACAATGTTTTTGAAGACCTTCGAAATTTTTGTTAATTGACTCGATTTTTATGTCTAATTCCACTGGCCTACAACCTGTGAGATATGTACTCGCCACCGTATTTAAGCTTTTCAGCGCTAATACTGTCTACACCACCAGCCTTACCATTTTTTAAGCTCTTAATTATTTCTCTATCCTCAGTGACACAGACTTTTTCAACTGGGTTTTCTAAAAAAAAAAAAAATTGATTAGCAGTTTGAACTCGAAAGTTCATTGCCTCACTACCCGATTCGGGTAGTGTTTCTAGGTGGATATTTACTAACAATGTGGGCCCACCACACCCACGACGGGCCAACAGCAACGCAGTATTCCTGGATGGTCACCCATCCAAGTACTAACTGCGCCCAACAATGCTTAACTTCAGTGATCTTACGAGAACTGGTGTTTCCAGAGTGGTATCGCCGTTGGCAAAAAAAAACTGGGTTTTCTAATGCATTATTTTCTATGTCGCAGTTCGGTTGCCCTATATCTTCACCTCCTAATAATTCTATAAAGGAGTCTTTTAAGGCGTCTACTATCCCGTCTGTATCATATAGCATTTCACCTTTGCTGTTTCTCATGTTGACAAAATCTGTACTTTAACTTCCCTTCATCTCTCTAAATAATAGCTTCATGGTTCCTTCAAAGTCGTTTCGTAATTTCTTCTCTTCTACTGTTATGATTTTATCTTTACTTTCCTTGACTAGTCGTTTAACTTTCCTCTTTTTGTGTCTGTAATCATTTTCAAGTCTATTTCTCTCCTCATCGCTAAGACCTGTGATGTTTTTGTTCTCTCGTACTCTTCTTTCTTTTCTTGTAGGGCTGCGTCAATTTCATCATTCCACCATGCATCACCAGACTTTCTTCTTGCAAATACCGTACCACATACTTCAATCGCAGTTTTAGCAATGATATCCCGTAGCAAAGTCCACGCGCCGTCTATATCTTTATTGTTTAATAGCCCCTTCCGAATTGTCTCATCTATACGTTCGTTTAACCTATTTTGAAAATCTATTCGCACTTCCGGTTTCTGTAAATTTGCAATCTTGATTCGCGTTTGTTTCGTTTTTTTTGTTTGTTTTCTTTTTTCTCCATCGCCGCCCTAAGTTTATTTTGAAAACTAGAAGGTAATGATCAGTATTGCATTCGGAACCCCTCACGACTCTTGTATCTTTGACTAGTTCTCTTAGTCTTTCATCCGCAATAAAAAAGTCAATTATACTGCGGTTTTTTCCTTTACACCAGATGTACGTGTGGATCATTTTATGTCGAAACCAAGTACTTGTAATAAGTAGGCCCTTTTCTAAGCATAAGCTAAATAACTTTACCCCGTTATAATTTTTTCTTGGATCCCCAAATTTACCTAGTACCCTTTTTGTATCTGTATCCTGACGTTGGACGCCGACTCATCCGTTCATATCTCTTAGCAGAATTATTCTTTCACCTTGATCTCAAGTACTTATTGTATCATTTAAAGTGTCCCAGAATTCGTCTTTGACTTCTCTCGGATCGCTATCAACTGGGGCGTAGCACGCTATGATAAATAATCTTCTGATTCCTACCTTTATTCTAGTCCACAACAATCTGGGAGATACAAAATCATGATCATTGAGATACTGTCTTGCTTTTTCATTCATAATTAAACCGGCCCCTTAACTACCATGTGATTCACTAACTACTCCTGACCCGATTTCCAAACACCAAGTCTCCATTCATAGCCTGAAACTCGACCTTTACGTTTACAGTCTGCATGCATTTCGTCAATAAAAGTTTCAGTCCATTCTGAGGCTATTTTATTGTTTGCATTATTCATTGGTTAGATTGTACACCCAACTACCACCTTCATGCGCGAATTTTGTTTTGCGAGACGAAAATCATGTCCAAGTTAAGAAGTGATTCGTCGTATGGTGGAGAGTCTTTTTGTAATGTCAGTCCCACCAAAACTTCTGTTACTTGCGGGGGGGGGGGCAAGGAAAGGAATCTGAGAGAGTCATAATTGGTTGATGTTTTATGCTGAGAAGGAACCTCTACGTTTCATGTGATTGTTGAATTTGTTTTTATTTTACATTAAAAAGGAAGTTTAATTACATAAGGCTCTATCGGCCTTAAAAAACACATTCTCACTACAATACCCACACACTTTTTTGAAGTCCAAAGAAAAACGCTTAATTGCTTAAGAAACAGTTTTGGTTTTAAATTGAACATCAAGTACATTATTTGATTACTTTTATTATATTAGAATATTTCAAATTACGATTTTTAATTTTTTTTTGCCTACGTGTCCATTCATACGTGATCATTTTTGTCAAATCATCTTTTTTCGTATCTTGCGTGGTTTGAGCACAAAATGGAATTATTTTCGTTCTGTTTTGTGGGGTCAAAATTTGAATTTTCAATTTTTCAAAACAAATTCCAAAAGTTGTTACGATAATCTTGTATGACCTCCAAAAATTAACGTGTTTTGTCTCTTGACTTTTTTCATACCCTGCGTTTTTTGCTAAAAATTTTCATTTTCTTTTTTTTTTTTTTAATTTTGAAAATGCCATAACTCTGATAATTTTCTTTTTATCGAAAAAAGTCTCAAGAATAAATTGTTTCAGTTTTCGAGTTCTATGAATATTCGTACATATAATTTTTAAATCTTGAAGAGAAGGTCCCAAAAATTTTGAAAATGCTCTAAATGTTTGAATTTTTATCCAAAATGGCTGGTTAACAAACCCGTTCTTTCTTTTCAGGCCTTAAAAAAGAATGCCAAAGCTCAATTCAATGTGATGAATCTTTCGAAAGTTATCGTGCCTACGACCTACTACTACTACTACTACAGACAGACAACATCGTGGAGATTTGATGAAAACCGACTAAATCAAATTTTTCATAAAACCAATACCTTCTCATTAGGATGAGAATGTGAAAATTGGTAGCTCTTTTTTGGGCCCCCAATTTTTGACAATTCATATTTTTTCGTAGTTTGTGTTGTTTCTCCAAAAAATTTAATTTTTAATTAAATTTTTTACGTCTAAAACCAAAACTACGCGTCTCATCAAAACGAAATTTATAACACATTTGTAGATCTTTTTGGGTGCACAATTTTTGCCAATTCATCGTTTTTCGCATCTTGTATAGTTTGACCGCCGAATGAAAATGTTCATTTTCCATTATTTTTTTGCAATCAAAGTTTGAATTTTTGAATTTTCAAGAAAATTCAGAAAGTTGTTATGATAATCTTGTAGGGCTTTAAAAAAGCAACGTTTTTCTTTTTCAGACTTTCTGTTCATATCGTACGTTGTTTGGCTTGAAATTTTACTTTTCGTTTTTTTTTTATTTTGAAAATTCTATAACTCTGATAATTTCTTTCTATCAAAAAACGTCGTGAATAAATTGTTCAAATTTCCGAGTACAACGAATAGCTGTGCATACAATTTTTAAATCTTTGAATCTTTAAACTGTGCAATTTAAAAAATTGGAAGCGTAGCGATCCTCTTTTGCCTTATTTCTTCAAATTTTTAACGTAATAATATTTTAAACTTTTAGTTAAAGATTTTAACAAATAAATCATATAAAATACATTCGATTGGAAGATTTAAAGAATGAATAATAATTATTCTGAATGAAGTATTAAAATTTAAACGATTTATATTTAAAAACTTAAAATTTATATGAAAATTTTAGATTTCTAAATTTTCATGTTGAACGATGATTTTACAATTTTTCTCTTCCATAAGTTTTAATTCTGCAATTAAAATTGAAGTGTTGAAATTTTAAAAAGTACGGTTGACAATTTTAAAAATGTTAATTTTTAAACGATTTAAATATACTTGAAATAATTTAAAATTCAAAGGGGTTCAGTTTTCAATGCAGTTCAGATTTGTTTAATTTTCAACGCTTCGTATTAGAAACTTTTTATTTTTAATATTGCGCACTTAAAATTTCTTCATTTCTAGCTTTTTTTTAGGATAATTCAATTGTAAATGTTTATGATTGAAAATTTTTCCATTTTGTACTAACAATTTAAAATTCTGAAATTTCAGAAGCTTTGACTTTGAAAAATTCAGTTTTCACTTTCAAATTGTCGAATTTTAATCAGTTTCAATTGTATATTGTTGAAATTCTGAATTTTTCGATTTGAAATTATTAAAATTTGAACGCTTCGAATTACAAATAACACTAAATGACACAATATGGATTTCGTTGAATTTTATATGATCCAATTTTCAAAATTTGAATCTGAAATTATTCAATTTTGAAGAGTTTCAAATTGTCCTGTTTTCAAAATTTTAATCTGAAATCTTTCAATTTTAAAATTCTTCAATTCAAAATAAAATTTTTTAATTTTGAACGCTTTGAAGCAGTACTGATAGATACGAGAACTCCTTTCTAATGAAACTGTCAAATTTTTAAAACGAGACCGATGATCGCGCGCTGGAGCGCGCGTGTTTTTGTGATATGAAATATTTTGTAATTATCTTTTTAATTTATGTTGCAGTTTGAACCAATTCGATTTAATCCGAAACAATTCGAAGCAACTTTTCAATCCCCTTCAACCCTTCTCAATCCATCTTTCAATCCCAAATTAAAACCCAAGCTCAATACATGAATGGATTCGAGGCTCACATATCAATCCTTCTCCACTGATGTATCAGCACCAACTTCAACTCAAACCCATACCGAATCAATTTTTCAATCCGTGCCTCCAATCCTTTTGAATACGTGGGACTTCTTGAATTCAACCAGAATGAATCCGACTGAATCTGACACCAGTCCGAGTGGATAAATGTGAATCCAAAACCAATCCGAATGAATAACGCACCAATCGGAAACAAATTTTCACTCCTTCTCAGTCCGATGCCCAATCCGAATGAATCCAAGACACATCCCATATCCCAAGCCAGTTTTAATATTTTTAATGCTCGCAAGTCCGTGCGCCCAATCCAATGAATCCGTGGCTCATCCAAAATGTCTTTTCAATCCTTCTCAATTGTTGCACGTACAAGTACAACAACTTCAATCCGACTCAATCCAAATCAATCCGAACTCGCCATTCAAGAATTTTCAGTCCGAATGAATCTATCCCCTTCTAAAAAATTTCTGAAATTTTGACAGTTTTCACGTATTTTTGAACGCTGTCCGAAAATCGGAAAATGTATCAGATTTCGTAAATATTATTACTATTTGTTATTTATTATTAATTTTTCAAGTTTTCGCATAGGTCTCATCGTTTTCGACATAATTCAAAATTTGGATTTATTCCTTTTGAAAATCTTTTTATTGGGCTAATTTGTGGTGGCCGAAGACCAGCCCTTGTATAATAACCTGAAAGTTTTGTCAGTTTCACGTATCTCACTGATTGCGAGATCATTCAACTTTTTTTTTTATAATTTTGAAGACTTTTACTGAGTTTATTCATGGTGGCCGAGGACCATCAGCCTTTACAAAATCCCGAACGTTTTTCAGTTTTAATGTATCTTATCGTTTTTAGATAATTCAACATTTTTATTTTGAAAATCACTCTACTGGGCTGATTCTGGGCGCCCGAGGACAATTCCGGTCAGGAATATCCTGAAAATTTGGCCAGTTTTCGCGTATGACTACTTTACTCTACTTTACTGTTAGTTCGGGGTGGTTGAGGACCTTCATCAAGCCGTGAAAATTTGGTTAGTTTTCGCGTATCTCTTACCGTTTTCGAGATGAATAAAATTTTTGAATATGTTCCTAAATTTTTAAATCTTTCTATTGGGTTAGTTAGAGTTTGTCGAAAACTCGAAATAACTCAGTGCCTGAAAATGTTTTCAGTTTTCGCGTATCTCTCACCGTTTTCAAGATAACTCAAAAATTGCATTTTTTTAAATTTTGAAAATCGTTTAATTGAGTTAGTTGAAATTGGTCAAAAACAAACCCCCTCTATAAAAACCTTAAAATTTACTTAGTTTTCACGTTTCATGACCATTTTCCAGATTCAAAATGTAGATTTTTTTTCATTCTGAAATTTTGTTTACTGGTTTAGATCGGGGTTGCCGAGGACCATACCCCTTTAGAAACTCCTGAAAATGTTATGAGTTTACGCGTATCTCTCACCGCGTTCTATCTAGATAACTCAACTTTTTTTTTAATTTAAAAAATCTTTTAATTGGGTTAGTTCAAATTGGTAAAAAATAAACATCCTCCACAAAAACCTTAAGATTTACTTAGTTTCACGTATCTCTGACCGTTTTCGAGATGATTCAAAATTAATTTTTTTTTATTCCGACAATCTGTTTAATTTTTTACGTCGGGGTGGCCAGAGACCATCCCGCTTTAGAAAAGCCTGGAAATGCTGTCAGTTTTCGCGTCTCTCTCCCCGTTTTCAAAATAACTCAAAATTTTAATTTTTTTTGTTTGTTTGTATTTAAAAAATCTTATTATTAGATTAGTTTGAATTTGTCAAAAACAAACCCCCTCTGTAGAATCTTTAAAATTTTGTCAGTTTTCACGTATTTTTGACCCTTTTTGAGATCATTTAAGATTTTGGATTTTTTTCGAATTTTGAAAATTTGTTTACTGGTTTGGGTCAAGGTATGGCTGAGGACCATCCCCCTTTAGAGAACCCTGAAAATGTTGTCAGTTTTCGTGTATCTCTAAACGTTTTCGAGATACCTCAAAATTTGGATTTTGTTTTGAATTTTGAAAACACTTTCTTCCCTTTCTCCTATGTTTAGAGAAACTAACAATAAATTATAACTAATTCGACTTAAACACACTTAGGGATCATTCATAAACTACGTTACGCGTTTTTCTTTTGTTTAAATAAAGATGAGAATATAATTTCTGTGAAGTTAAAAAGGATACAACGATATAAACAAAAGAAAAACGCGTCGATCCCTTGTAATCAAATTTTCAAACTACTGTATTAATTCATTATAATAATTAAGCCAGAAATGTAGACTCTTTTGAAATTTGCGCCTACTTGAATTATCGAGTTATCGAATTTTTTTTACATTATCGACTTATCGAATCTTGCTTTCGATTCTCTACAGCTGATTGGCTGATTCTATTATGACTTACATTAGATGTAAATGGCTAACTGAATTTACCAATAGGGTTTAGGGACTACGCATGAAGTTAGCCGAAATGCATGTACTTTTTTGAATGCTGCTATCTCCTCATCTGAAGTAAACTCGTATGTACTCGATGTCATCATGAATATTGGATTAGAATAATTGTTGCATTAGAATCGCCTTATTGGAGGTGTAACACAGTGTAACCACACTACACTGAATGTAACCACACTTGATCACACTACATATGATCCAAATCACACCAGTCAACTGCGCACGCGTTGCGTTGGAAGGGGAAAGCCACACACATTCATTTTTATTTTCAAGTCGAGAAATTATAATAATTTATGTTAATATGGTATATATATTTTACTGCAATAACTATAAGATCCATGATAATACAGTATTTTATTATTATTGCTATAGAAAATGTCATGTACTTAATATCCTATTAAAATATGAAAGTTGTCTAAAAATCGTAAATGGTTTTGTCCTCTAGATCCGTGATTTTCTGCGATAACAGGATATATCACGGTATTAGTTGATTAGAAGCTATCAGTTCCGCTATACTCAACTCTGGGTCAAAGAGCGTCAAAAATATTTTTTTCAATCAGACACTTACCCCCCCCCCCCAAAAAAAAAAAAATATTTTAAAAATCTAGAAGTAAAATAATATAAAAGATAAAGAATAAAATCTAATATTCTTCCCTAAAGTGAAAAATAAAAAAAGATCAGCAGGATATATATTTTTGGACCTAAAAATTGCATAAAATATATGTATATACTATTATATATAAGTTAATGCAATAACTTATAGTTATTGCAGTAATAATAATATATATGAACCATATTAACAAAAATTAATATAATTTCTCGACTTTAAAATAGAAGTACCATTATTCCTTATTTTTAGTCCGTCACCATATTTGTGTACATTTGAAGCATTTAAAATAAGCGCGCGTATTACGGCCAATAACGTGGCTTTCCCTTCCAACGCAACGCTTGCGCAGTTGAAAAAGTCGCGGTCTATTAGCATCACTGATCCACGCGCAAGTAAAAAAAATACAGCTAATCAGCAACGATACCAGCTACACCGCCATATTGAATAAATGTACAGCTAGCGTTTGAGTTGGACGAAAATGGAACGTTTTTCGGCTAGACCATGAGTGGGTT
>CAKNYM010046473.1:22284-77383 GCA_932195095.1 Andricus curvator | reverse complement strand
TGGATCATGACACTACACCTAAATGTACAGCTAGCGGTTGTATTGAAATGGAACGTTTTTCGGCTAGATCATGAATGGGTTGGATCATGCCACTACAATTAATCGCATTCGCTTTCGAGATTCATTGATTGAATTAATCGATTCAGATCAGACCTGCCAGACTGCGCTAAGGCGGAGTTTGCGTAGTGCGTTTGTGGTAGTGCCTATATTGACTCAATCTCAAATTCGAAATCCGCGCCAAATGATTAACCAATAAGGTTTACGCACTACGCATGAAGTTAGCTAACAGGTAACGCGTAATGAGGAACGCAATATGAAGTTGTCTGAAATGCATGTCCTTTTTAGAAAAGGATGTTCATTCAAAAGTTTCCTATTTTGAGAGCTTCTGATTAAAACATTTTCAATTTAAAGTTATTCAATTTTGAACGCTTTCATTTATGTAGAAGTGATACAAGTTCAATTCTTTTCTATCGCATTAGAAATATTGTGCTTTTGTCCCAATTTTACCTAGGTAATCTAATATTGTTTGATTTGGAACTTTTTTAATTTCAAACCTCTTCGCTCATTGGCTAAAATAACATTATATAAATATAAAAATACTCCCAACGGCGAACATAACACAAATTTATTCATAACACTTCAAATTCATCTATTATTTATATCCATCTTGGGCCTCGGGTTATAAGCCATTTTCGATTTTCTTTTCGACATCAAAATTTTTTTAATTGCACCATTTCAATTTGTAACACTCATTGGCTGAACATTTTGAAGTTGAAAACGTTCGAAATCAAATAATTTCAAATTCGATTATTAAAGAATGCACAATCGTACATTTTAATCGTACTGTTTCAAATTTGTATAATTTCCGAATAGAAAGCTTAATGCTTGATATATTTTAACTTTAATATCTCTCAAAAATTAATTATATCATATTGAATGAGTGTTAAAATCAGACATTTGATTTCAATTTAATTTTATTCATTACTAAATATATATCATCCATTATTCAGTTTTATAATATACACTGAAGCGTTACATTAAAAAAGCTTACAATTGAACATTTAAAAAAAATTTCAAAAACAATATTTCAACGTGAAATTAAAAAAAAAACTGTTCTGGTTTCTTATCAAAGTATAACATTTGCCAATTCTTCAATTTTTTTTTATTTTCTCTACAATTGCTGATCCATTCTCGTATTATATAACCAGGTTCTTATAAACCAGTTCATGTATTCTTGAAATGCCAAACTATGTATCAACACTTTTTCTCGTTTTTCTTTACCATTTTATCAATTCTATTATAAGAAAAATTTACCTGATCTTTTAACAATGACTTTGACCTTCTTATATTTTTAAATATTAATTTAATTTAAACAAAGTTTCAACAGTCAGAGTGTCCTTATTTTAGTTTTTCATTGTTATTTAATTTTTTAATTGTTAATTTACTTCCTAATTATGATTGCGCGAACAATAATGCACAATTTTCGTGATTCAAAGTATAAAAATTCCAAGTGAGGAAAGTTTGAAACAGATTATACTGTTGGAACTCGATTTGAACGAAACAATAGGTACCCAATAGGGGCTGTTGTCTTACTTTTTGGAGCGTGCACGATTTCAGTTGCTTGCAGTTTATGGTGAGGGTGGAGGGTTCCGGCCTAAAGGCGACATTGCCACCTCAGGTAGTGCACCTGTCTTTTTAAAAGTGGCTAAATTTCTGGAACACGATGGCGACGAAATTATACCTACCTTTTCAAATCATGTTCATTCTTACTGGAATTTGTGAGATTCGTCATAAATCCTAACCTATTCATTTCTATTTATTACTTTTTACGGCAAGCTCGGTAAATAATAAAATTCATCTCCAAATTCGCAGTAGAGTGGGTCAAAAATAAATACTTTTGGCATTTGATACCGCTACCACGCGTAAAATTAGCGTATTGGGGTTCTAAAAAGGTATAATTAATTTGAAATTGATCCACGTGCAGCTTGGTTATTCGTGCTAGGCAGATTTCAATGAATCATTTTTCTGAGAAATAATTCTTATTTACTTCGCCCCTGTTTTCGGAAAAAAATTTAATAGGTTTGTGAATAAAAGAATTTTTTGGCGTACTTGAAAACTTGAAAACAAAAATGCGCTAGGAAAAAAGTCGCCAAGACCGAGGAATCGAAATTGGAAATACCGCAAATTTGTATTATGTTGATTTTTTATAACTTGTGGATTAAACATTTATCTGAGCACGTGTGACCTTTTTGAATGTAAAAATATTGTATTTAGGCTTAGACATAAACTAAAAAAAAATGCACAAGACCCACATAGTCGAAATTAGAATTACAGTAATTTTTGCTTCCTCATAGAGGAAGCTTTGTAATGGTAACATTTTCCAAAATTTTCCAATTCATTTAATCAAACCTTCCTCGATTTGAAAACGTCTAATGAAATGTTCTGAGCAATTGTCCGGATGTGCGTGTGGATGTGTGTGTGTGTGTGGATATCACACTTTTTTTGTGAACACGATAACTTCAAAACAGTTGCAGATAAATTGATGAGACTTGGAGGACTTATTTTCACCACTAATATCTTGAAACTGACCGAAGGATTTCTAAAAATATTTATTTAATTTTTTTTAGCACTCAATAATATTTTAAAAATCGATTTTTTGCAGTAAAACTTTTTTCACTACTCGGTGGGTTTCCTATCACCACTACGTAGCGCGTCCTCAGGTTGCGGATAGAGGAACGGCCCGTAAGGCTGAACAGCCCCCAAGGTTAACTGCGAATACAAGAATAAGCAGTCGCGGACAGCCGATAGGAGCCAGTCGTGGGTGTGGTGAATCTAGCACTGGTAAAAAATAGGTACACGACAACCATGGCTTGGGGGGACCCACCCATTCGCGTTCATACACAATGGGTGGGTTCTGGCAAGCCAAGGTGCCGCGTGTACCCACCTAGAAACTATACCCGAACCAAAACTAAAAATCTTGTAAGGGAAAAATCCTGCTGCCCATTGGACACTGCAGCGATGACACTGCCCGCAAGGGATGTGTGGAATGATTCGCCTGCATAGGGCCAAAGGGGTATTGATGCCAGTAGGCGCGCTGCCTTGCAGGGGGACGTTAGGGTACGAGGATGAAACTGTAATGTGTCTGACGACAAGTTGACATGGTCCTTGTCAGAGTCGGAAAGCTCCCATACTTAGACCTAGGGAGGTATGGGGGTTATCACTCCTGGGACAGTGGACTCACCTACGATCGGAATAGGATCCTAACGTGCGGATTATCTTGAAACTACCATGGCTAACTTTCAAAAACAAAAAACTACAGTTAAAGATCTAAGGGTGGGAACTCTAAACGCGCGTAGTCTAAAAACTGGCCGATTTAGCGAACTTATTAAGATAGCAATTGAATACAAAACTGACGTAATAGCACTTCAAGAAACCTGCTGGACAAAGACGAAGACACTAAAGATCTTTTTTATGAAACAATCGAGCAGGTTTTTGACAAGTTCTCAACGTTTGACGCAAAAATAGTATTGGGGGATTTCAACGCGAAAATTGGAAAAGAACCAATGTATAGGCCTACAATAGGATCAGAAAGTTTGCATGACGTCAGTAATGATAATGGAACCAGAGTAATAAACTTTGCAGCTTCAAAGAACCTCGTTGTCAAAAGCACATATTTCAAGCATAAAAATATACATAAGGCCACCTGGACATCACCAGATGGTAATACTCACAATCAGATTGATCACGTTCTAATAGACAGAAGACGTCATACAAACATTCTCGATATAAGATCGTATAGGGGAGCGGATTTAAATTCAGACCATTTTCTCGTGATAGTAAAACTAAGATCTAGGCTAGCGTTAAGTAAGAAAACAAGCCGCACAGAGCCAACAGTTCGTTTCAATATAGATAAGTTCAAAACAGCAACAGAAACATTAAATTACCAAGTTGAGATTTCTAATAGTTTCGACGCTCTCCAAGAACAGAGAGACGATAACAATAATCACGAGGAGGACCCGGAAACCCTGTGGAGCAATACGAAAAAGGCGATAAAGGCAGCCGCGAAACTTACGATAGGTTTTAAGAAAGTAACCAAAAGCAAACCATGGTTTGACGAAGAGTGCAAACTCTGGTTTGAGAAACGTCGGAAGGCTAGACTAAGTAGTTTACAAAATAAGTGCGATCAAACACATAAGAAATATCTCGAGATTAGCAAAAGTACAAATAGGCTCTATAGATCCAAGAAAAGGGAGTGGGAAAAGAATAAAATACTAGCAATAGAAGCGCATAATAAACAAAATAACCCGCGTGAGATGTACAGGGGAATCAATTTTATAAGGAAAGGCTTTCAAAGTAGAACGGAAGTAATGAGGGACGAAAATGGCAATCTAGTAGCCGATGCGACAGAGAGACTGAATTTATGGAAAGATTATTTCGATAAACTATTAAATGTACGCGAAGCCCCCGTTGAAGGTAATCTCGGCGAAATCCACACTGCTGATCTATTAATTAACGATCCTACTGATATAGAAATAGAAATGGTCATAAAGAAGTTGAAAAATAACAAAGCCGCGGGCATCGATGACCTACCGTCAGAACTGATAAAAAATGGAGGCCCTTGCCTCACAAGGCAAATTTGTAAATTGATACGCGCAGTTTGGAAAACAGAACGCATGCCGGAAGAATGGAATACCTTTATCATTATTCCCATCTTTAAAAAAGGCGATAAAACTAACTGTAACAACTATCGGGGAATTTCACTTGTGCCTTCGTGCTACAAGATCCTGTCTAATGTTATCCTAAGTAGACTAACTCCTTTTGCCGAGGAAATCATTGGGGATTACCAGTGTGGATTCCGCCGAAACCGATCTACAAGCGATCAAATGTTTACAATTAGGCAACTGTTAGAAAAGAAATGGGAATTTAATGAAGCAGTACATCAGCTATTTATCGATTTTAAAAAAGCTTACGACTCTATTATACGCGCGCGAATGTACTGGATCCTAGAGTTCTTGGGTGTGCCAAGAAAATTGGTTAGACTTATCGAAATTTGCTTAAGCGGCAGTAAGGGTAGAATACGCGTAAACGGTAGTTTATCTGAAGAGTTTTCGATCCGCGATGGCCTGAAACAGGGCGATGCACTTTCGTGCGTCCTTTTTAACTTAGTTTTAGAATACGTGGTTAGGCAAGTGCAGGCGAATCCGACCGGTGCTACCCTCAATGGGGTAATAAAAATTCTTGGATATGCGGATGATCTCGACGTACTAGGGGATGATAAAGAAACGGTAGCTAAAAATGCAGAAATCTTGATCGCAAAAGCCAAAGAGATTGGCTTGGAAGTTAGCGAATCGAAGACAAAATATATGACCGTCGTCAGGTCCGGACAAAGTAATCAAGACGGGGATCTAATGGCCGGAAATATGAAATTCGAAAGGGTTAACGAGTTTAAATACCTCGGGTCTATTATAACTAGCGAAAATAAGATTAAAACGGAAATCAATGCGCGGCTACACGCTGGCAATGGGTGCTATTATGCAGCAAACACGCTACTAAAATCGCGATCGCTATCTAGAAACATCAAAGTAAGAATTTACAAAACGATAATAATGCCGGTCGTCATGTACGGGTGTGAAACGTGGGCGCTGACGAAAGGAGAAGAGAATAGGTTTAGAGTTTTCGAGAATAAAGTACTTAGAAAAATCTATGGTCCAAAAAGGGACGAAGAGACCGGCGAGTGGAGAAAACTGCATAATGATGAGCTGCACGCTCTCTACGGGTCAGCAAATATTAATAGAGTAATGAAAGCGCGTAAATTAAGATGGGCGGGGCATGTAGCAAGAATGGGCAATGAAAGAACAGTGGCGCAAGTTTTGAGAGGGAGACCGACTGGTAAGAGATCCCTAGGCAGACCGAGAAACAGATGGGAGAAAAATGTAAGGGATGATCTAAAAGAACTAGGACATGATTACTTAAACTGGATGGAGAATGCACAAGACAGAGATGTGTGGCGGTCTCGGGTAGATGAGGCAATGAACTTTCGAGTTCGAACTGCTAATCTATAATAATAAAAAACTTTTTTCATTAGCATAACTCAAAGTTCATGCAAGAATATCAAAGATTCCTTGGTTGGAGGCGAATCGATTGACCTATAATATTAATACATTTTATACAAGAGTAGGGAAGTTATGGTAATTTATGTATTTTGAAAATCGTTCTTTTATAGTAAAACTTTTTTCACTAACATAATTCAAAGTTGATGCAAGGACATAAAAGATGTGTTGATTCGAGACGAATCGATTGACCTATAATATTAATACACTTTATTGAAGAGTAAGGAATCTATGGTAATGCATAATATTTGAAAATACGGTTTTTTTAGTGAACATTTTTTCACTAACATAATTCAAAGTTCATGCAAGAATATAAAGGATTCCTTGGTTCGAGACGAATCGATTGACCTATAATATTAATACACTTTATTGAAGAGTATGGATGTTATATTAATTTATGTTATGGTAATTTATTTTTAAAATCGATTTTTATAGTAAAAATTTTATCATTCGTATAATTTAAAGTTGATCCGAGAATAGAAAAGATTTTTTTATTCCAGAGGAATCGATTGACCTACAAAATTGATACATTTTATTGAAGAGCAAGGAATCTATGGTAATGCATAATATTTGAAAATACGGTTTTTTATAGTAAAACTTTTTTCTTCAACATAATTGAAAGTTGAAGCAAGAATATAAAAGATTCATTGGTTCGACACGAATCGATTGGCCTACAATATTAATACATTTTATTAAAGAGTAGGGAAGTTATGGTATTTTATATATTTTTAAAATCGATTTTTATAGTAAAAATGTTATCATTCTCATAATTTATAATTGATGCGAGAATAGAACAGTTGTGTTGATTCAAGACGAATCAATTGACTTATAACATTAATATATTTTATTGAAGAGTAAGGAAGCTATGGTAATGCATAATATTTGAAAACACGGTTTTTATAGTAAAACTTTTTTCACTAACATAATTCAAAATTAATGCAAGAACGGAAAAGATTCATTGATTCGAGGCAAATCGATTGATCTATAATATTAATACACTTTATTGAAGGTTAAGGAAGTTATGCAAATTTATAATATTTGAATGATCTCTTTCAAACAGAAAAACTTTTTTCATCGAAATAATTCAAAGTTGTCGCATAAATAGAAAAGGCGTTTTGATCATAAATTTTCAAATAGAATAATTTTGACAATTTTTGTAAAGAAATCATAAAGCTGGGAAAGGGAACTTTTCCCTTCCCTTTTCCAGCTCGAAAAATTATCATTTCGAATACAAAATTTGATTTGTCTGATTTGCGCAATATTTGTGTGAGAAAGGAGAGAAAGGAAGTCAGGATCTTATAGCGAGGATGAGATGTGGTTGCATGGAGGGTTTCAATAGGTTCTGGCTCGCTAGGGAAAAGAGGATGTGTGAACTATGTGGGAAGGGGGAGGCAAGAGTGGAGCACTGGTTGGAGGAGTGCGTGGAGGTGGAAAGGAGTGGGATAAGCATGGAGGTATTGATGCATGAAAGGGGGGACAAAAGGGCAGTAGCATGGGTGAAGGGAGTATTGGGTAAGATGGAGAAGAAGAGAAGGAAGGAGGAAGAGGAATGGAGAAGGAAAGATTGTAAATAGAGGAGGAAGTAAATATAAGTAATTGTAAATATTGTAAATAGTAGATAAGTATTAGGTATTAGTCGCGGAGGCAGAGTTTGGTAATGCGAGGCAAGCAAGAAAGTAGGGACATGCGAGCGAGGCGAGGCGAAGCGAGGAAGGCAATGCGATAAGAGCGAGCGGCGTTAGATATAAGGTGTGGAAGGATGTTAGTTTTAAGGGTTAGTTGTAAGAAAATTCTGTAAAAAATGGAAGTGTAAGCAAGTCAATTTTTTAAGGCCAGCAGGCTAAAAAATAAACGTTTATCTCTCTCATTTGCTGACGGAAAACAAAGTGCTCGTGAAATGAGCACCGTATAATTATAAATACATAGTGGAAACACTCGAGATCGAATTCTCAGCTATTTTATTTACTTTTTTTATTTCTGTGCCTTGTCGATTTTTTTCTAGAGTATTTTTATGCTTAGAAACTCCAGAGATACTCAAGAAAATGATAAAATCACAAGTGAAGACGATAATTCTATTAAAAAACAAATTCCAAATGTTTAAAAACTACTGTAATTGTAATTTCGACTCCTGGGTCCTGCGCGTTTTTTTTCTACTGTATTTCTAAGCCTGATAACTCCAAACATACAAAAAATTCTAAAATCACAAGTGAAAAAATTGATCATTTCCAATACCAAATTCCAAATTTTGAAAAATGACTGTAAATCTCATTTCGACTCCTAGGTCTGGTGGATTCTTTTCTAGTGTATTTCTATATTTAAAAAGTCCACACATGCTCACAAAAATCTTTAAACCACAAGTTATAAAGATAAGTTCACTAAATACCAAACTCGAAATTTTAAACATTAGCTGTATTTCCAATTTTTATTCCTGAGCCTTGGTGATTGTTTTTCTAGTACATTTTTGTCAGTGGAAACTTCTGAAGTACCCCGAAAAATTCTTTTCATATTTTAAAACCCGTTAAAAAATGTTATGAAAACAGGGGTGAATTAGTTAGGAATTATTTCTCAGAAAAATGATTGACTGAAATCTGGAAAAAATTGAGAAGATTTTTCTGACCTCCAGGTATGTAAAACAAAATTGCAACTCAAGAAAATTTAAAAACTCTGCAAACATGAAATTTTTGAGACCTTTTTTTCGAGCGCAAGTTACCAAGCTGGCATGTCAATTGATTCTAAGTTAATTATACTTTTTTAGGATCTCAATACGCCACTTTTCACGTGATTGAAGTTTGCCACAGATATGGACTTGAAACTTATGTAACTAATTAAAAAAAAAAATAAGAGTCTAAAAACACCTCTAGATTCGTCTCCGAAATATCAGGATGCGTTTTTTTTTTGTTATTTTGTTTCAACAATTTTTTAAATAATTAAATTATTTTTTATAGTTCTGCAATTGTTTTAAACAAAATAACTGTCGGATTGAAAAATGGACAATACCAAAGCATTCCTCTTGAAAATATCTCGATCCGGTTTTTTACATCTCATCCTAATGAGAAGGTATTGGTTTTATGTAAAATTTGACTTAGTCCGTTTTCATCAATTCTCCATGTTTTGAGACCCCCTGAGCTAGAAAAAACGATTTTTACCAAGGTGTCTGTCTGTAGTCTGTAGTATGTAGTCGGTAGTCTGTAGTCTGTCTGTCTATAGGCACGATAACTTTCGAAAAAATGATCAGATTGGATTGAGCTTTGGCACATTTTTTTAAGCCCTAAAAGAAAAGGATAAGTTCGTTAGCCAGCTATCTTTGATAAAAATTCAAAAAGTTATAGTATTTTGAAAATTCTTTAAATCACTTTTTTGCCAAACTTCAAAATTCTATATACGGCAATTCGTAGTACTCAAGCAGCTGAAAAATTTATCTTCACGACTCTTATCGATAAAAAAAAACTATCAGAGTTATAGCATTTTCAATATCCAAAAAAAACTAACGGAAATCAACATTTTAAGGCAAACAGCGCAGGATATGAAAGAAAGTCAAAATAAGAAAAACGTTGCTTTTTGCAAGCCCTACAAGATTATCAGAACAACTTTTTGAATTTTCTTGAAAAATCAAAAATTAAAATTTTGACCCCATGAAACATAAAAAATAAAAAATTCTATTTTGCTTTCACACTATGCAAGATACGGAAAAAGATAATTGAACACAAATTATCCATTCAAGAACTATCTACAAATAGGTTGTTCATTATTTTTTTATAGGACGCGTATTTTTTGTTTTATTCGTGAAAAATGACATTAAAAAATAAACAAAAAATCAAATTTTTACATCCTCATCCTAATGCGAAGGTATTGGTTTTATGTAATAAATATATATAGTTTTCTATAAATAAAACAAACACTGTTTGACCAGAAACGGAATTTTGGATTTTTTGGTTGCATTTTGAGTAAGTTAAACCAAAACTGTTTCTTAAGCCCCAGGCGGAAATATTATATATAGTTTATATATAGTGTGAAGTATTATATATAATATTCATTTGTTTTATATAAAAAATGTATAAAACAAATGAATATTATATATAATACTTCACACTATATATAAACTATATATTATATTTCCGCCTGGGGCAATTAAGCGTTTTTCTTTGAACTTCAAAAAAGTGTGTGGGTATTGTAATGAAAATGTGTTCCTTACGGCCGATAGAGCCCTGGATAATTAAACTTCCTTTTTAATGTAAAATAAAAACAAATTCAACAATCACTTGAAACGTAGAGGTTTTGTCTATTTTATAATATTTGCAAGTAAATTTCTTCTTTTTATCTAAGCCGAACGCGAAGCGCGAGGCAAAAAGTATCCGAGCGCGTAGCGCGAGATACAACAGCCTCGCGCCCTATGCGCGCTCAAAACTGGCAGATATATATATTTTTTTTTCTAACCATTTGTTGAACCCCGTGCAGAAATCGCCATATATATTACCGATTACCGACTAGGGCCTGATCCGATGTGTACTATCTGGTCCCGATAGGAAGAATTCTGTGGCCCTGACTCGTACCAGACCGGGCTATGTACTGTGACGTCATATAGCCGCTTCGCAGCGCCTTTTTAAGCCATATGCGCTAGATGTAATATCACCACAATCATAACCTTAATTTTTGTTTTCCTTCGTGCTGTTGCGTTGCAAATGTGCTGGGAGTGTTCGACCGTATAATATATTCTTAACACATTAATAATAAATGCCAAAATTGAGGAGCATACCGCGAGTTCGCAAATATCATGCTATCAGCAAAATTCCATATTTACGTGATGAAAACGAAATCAACGAAGGTAAGTCTTTTATGGTATTAAATTTTTTATGGTATTATTAAATTTTATCGTATATTCAATTGTACTGTACTGGATCCAAGTTCTAACCTGAACATTCGATTTCCTCATTTTAATAAAAAAAAATTATTATTTGATATGTTTTCGCTCGGTAGCGCTTTTTTGTAAGACAAATAGTTGCAATTTTGAGGTTATATTTCGAATTCTACGTTTACAGTTATGTGCTAATTTTTTTACCCTAATTATCTTTTCAAATATTTCTTTCTAGATCTTGTTCGAGATAAATTCAATGCAACCGAAGAGGAAGTGCTGTCCCACATGAGCACCGTCTTCTGGAATGGACGGTAATCGGAAGCGAAGGTCGAAGTAACCATTTTTCATTATTTTTAAGGTGTATTTAAAATAAAGATCAATTCTATTAATTTGGCTTTTCATTTAATATTGTGTTATAATTATTTTAAAGGATTTTAATTTCTAATAAAAAATCAATAATGTGGCTAGACTCGGGTAATTAATAGGGGCCAGACCGGGGGCAGATCGGGCGTTTGATCGGGCCCCTAGACATGGCTCCACTGTGGATACGTGTTTCATGATGAGTCTGCACCTGACTTGATTTCCACATCAGGGATCGATATGAACAAGTCTGGGCCCGGTCGGGGCCACGGCCTTATTGTACAATAAGGGCATTCATTGTTTAGCGTACATTTGCTGTGTGCCTGTGGATATGGATTTTAAACTATTTAAACAATTTAAAAATTCAATTTAAAGATTTAAAACAATTCTGAAAAAATTACATTTTTTTAATAATTCTGAAATTGTTATAAACAAAGTAATTGTGGGAATGAAAACTGGCCTTATTGTTCATTTTTCATCCATTTCGTTCCTCTTGAAAATATCTCGATGCGTTTTTTTTCTAACCATTTGTTAAATAATAAGTACATTTGTTGTTTAGCGTACAATTGCTGTGTGCCTGTAGACATGGACTTGAAACTAATGTAATTAATTTAAAAAAAATAAGAGTCGTGTTTAAACAATTACATTATTTTGTATAGTTCTGCAATTGTTATAAACACAGGAATTGTCGGAATGAAAAATAGACAATACCATTGCATTCCTCTTGAAAATATCACGATGCGGTTTTTTTTTTGGTTGTTTTATTTTTCTAACCATGTGTTGAACAATTAGAGCATTTTTTGTTTAGCGTACATTTTATGAATGCCTCTACATATGGATTTGAAACTCATGTAATTTAAAACAAAAAAAATAGATGTATCGAACAACTAAAAACACCTCAAGGTTCGTCTCCAAAATATCTAGGTAATATCTATTTCGAAATGAAAATAAAATGATTTAATATATGTATGTGACAAATAAGTTTTAAAAAACGTGATAATTAAAATATTTTACACACATCCTAATTAATTTGAAAAAAATCAACAAGTGACTCCT
Source organism: Andricus curvator (assembly GCA_932195095.1). Taxonomy (NCBI): domain Eukaryota; kingdom Metazoa; phylum Arthropoda; class Insecta; order Hymenoptera; family Cynipidae; genus Andricus; species Andricus curvator. Next base: position 65,005 of record CAKNYM010046473.1, on the reverse strand, counting down.
TTCTAACCCAAAAAGTGACTACATGTGAATAATTTTTTTTTGTTGAAAACAAAATAATACATTAATATTCGATAAAGTTTGCTTGAATTCGGGGTGAATTGGAAAGAATCTAATTTTTGACTTATTACCATGAGTGTCTTATCATTGAAATCGCCAAAAAACGTAGATTTTAAATATAATATTATTAAATTTCGTATTTCACTCCTCATTGGTACAAAGGGACCCCCCCCCCTCGCTGGCAAGGGTCGGCGAAAGAGGTACCTGAGTACCTGAGCTATTGAAACTGGACATTATAAATGCATAGTGCTACTACAGAGTTTGGGTTCCAGTTTGGAAATTTTCGATCTAGTTTATTACTCTAAAATTTAAATCTTTTCAAGTTTGAAGACGCATAAAATCAATTTGAAAGCAGATGGATTATACAAATATATAGTCTTCTTATATTACTGGGTTATTATGAACGTATTTTTAATTTGCTTTTTCAGCTTCATTGCCATTTCAGATGTTAGACGATTGTCCAGTTATTCTAATTTCAAAGGCCTCGATTTATAATTTGTTCTATTTTGAATATATTGAAATTGGGCATTAAAAGTTTCGCTTAAATTGATTATGGAAAAAAATATTCCAAAAAACAAAAACAAAGACCCAAAAAAAATCTCAGCGATGCAAAAAAATTGTCAAATTCAAAGGTATGAAATTGTGAAATGAAATTTGGTGAATAAATTTGAGAAAAAATGATTACAATGAAATATATCAAGAAGTCTTTTATAAAGTGCCTCATAGACATTTTTGAATTTCAATGCGAAGAGTGACCAGGTTATTTTAAAAGCTTATACTTTGAAAAAATGTTCATTTTAGATCTTTATTTGTCAGCGCACATTTTCAGTTTGAAGAATTTCAGAATGCAGTTCTCAAGATTAAATAATTCATCAATACTTGAAGGCGTTTAAAATTGAAATTTTTGATTAGAAACGTTTTCAAGGTGGCCTCCATTTTCATAATTTCTGTCTTCTGGCTTTCTCTCGATTATCCGGCTTAAAACTAGAGTTATCTCTTGGTTTTGAAAAAATATGCTCTCTTTGTGTAATCCATACTTTTTCACATATGAAGAAATACAGTTGTCGACGAGCATCAGCAAACTTTGTGCAAGAAATCTATTGGCTTTCAAAAAAAATAATAAGTATTATCAGAAAACTTTTGTGTCTGATAAAGGAAAATACAGACATATCTTTTGTCGTATAATAGCTGTACAATTTTTAATATTTCAAGTATATTTAAATCGTTTATAAATTGATCATTTTAAAATTACTGATAATAATTTTCAAAATTCAACCAATTTATTTTGAATTGCAAACTCAAAATTTATGAAAGAGAATTATTTAACACTCATAGTCCAAAATAAAAACTCAGTGCTCGAAAATTGCAAACATTCAGGATTGACAAATTTTTTTAATCAGGTATCAATTTCAGTTATTTTCATCTTTATCTATTTTGATTTTACACAATATAATTTTTAATTTTATAACTTCAAATCGTTTGATTTTGAACATTTCCTTTAGAACTATTATTTATTTGACAAGTTTTCCCAGAACATATTTTTCAAATTGAAATTATTCACTTGTCTAAATCTCAACAAAAAATCGGACAATTTTTAAATATTACATTGAAAATTAAGCATAAAAGAAAAATAATGTAAAACAAAAGTGCTAAAATATGATGCGAATGTTTGAAATTGCTTGATTGTAATCTTCTTAATTCGAAATTGCTTATATTCACATCTGAATTTATTAAATTTAGAACTGCCTATCAAGGCTCTGATAAGAAATTTTGAAATATTTAGTAGCAAAATTGTCATGAAATTTTGAATATTTGAATTGGCAACTACAACACTGTGAAATTTGAAATTCCAAACCTCCAAAAATTAGGAATTTTCGAATTCAAACTTTGAAAGTAAAAAAATTTTTTTTTCAAGGTTTCAAAGATTCAAATGTTTCAGAATTACGCATTCCAAACTATAATTTTGAATTTAAATTATATGGATTTTACAGATGGTAAATATATATTAATAATAAGTATCATATTATGTAGTATTAAGTAATATTTAAATCCGAAACAAAAAAGCATGCATGTTTCAAATCCATACCTACAGGCACGCAGCAAATGTATACTAAGCAACAAATGCCTTAATTGTTTAACAAATGGTTAGAAAAAATCAAACAAAAAAAGCCGCATCGAGATATTTTTGAAAAGAATTTTTCAATCCGACGATTACTTTTTTTATAACAATTGCACAAATAATAAAAATAATGTAATTGTTTAAGCAAAAAAACAAACAAAAAACCGCATCCAGATATTTCGGAGACGAATGTAGAAGTATTTTTCGTTTTTCGATACTACTCTTAGTTTTTTAAATAATTGCATTAGTTTCTAATCCATATCTGTGGCAAACTTCAATGTCGTTACTTTTCTGCATTGTAGCGATTTCGAATTCCAGAAGTATTTATTTTCAACTCACCCTATTTCCCAGCCTTTAGTAGATTTTAGTAAATTATTTACTATTTTTTAATGCCAATTATAAAAGAAAAATTATGCCCGTATTTTTTCACCAAAAGAAGAACCTTTGACAAATTAAAACTTCATTTGAGCATCCTACTGCTTATTGTTGCTTAAATATTCATTGAATAAAAAAATTAACAAAATGTATTTTATAGAGAATAACACATCCCGGAGATGCATGACGGAGCGTCCACATATTACGTGACACTCTAAGACTGGGGGGGGGGGGTCTGCCCTAACGTTACAAAGTGTCACATAGGAGTAGGTTCGCAAAGGTTTTGTAACGCGTGACACATTTCAGATGAAAAAATACAATTTTAATCCTTATCGATACATTAAGTACCAATATTATTGTCACAAAAAATTGAGTAGTTGCATTTTAAGCCAAAGACTTAACTAAAAGGAGGAATTTTCAACAAAATACATGAATTTTTAACTAAAAAGGATAAGTTTCCAACCTAAAATATAATCGTTAACTTTTCTGATAATAATTTTTAAAAACTCAGTTTACTACCAAATAGTTGAATTTTTAATTAAAAAAAATTAATTTCGAACCAAAAATGGAATCTTTAAACTTTCAGCTTAAAAAACTAATTTTCAACAAAAGATACGAATCATCAACCAGTTACATCCAATGAAAAATGACTAATTTTTGACAAAATAGTGGAATCCAAATATTTGAATTTTTAACTGATAAGAGATACATTTTCAACCAAAAGTGGAATAATTAACATTTCAGATAAACAAATTAATTAAAAAAAAAGAATTTCCAAAAAATAGTTATATTTTAAAATAAATAGTTTAATATTCAACCAAAAATATGAATTTTCAAGAGAAAAGTTAGCTTACGACCAAGTATTTAAATTTTTAACTTATAAGCGATACATTTTCAACAAAAAGTGGAATGAAACTTTTCAGATAAAAAAACTACTTTTCCACAAAAACAAAAGGATTTCTAAAAAAAATAGGTAGTTTGAAATAAGTAATGAAGAGTTTTTGATAAAATAGTTGCATCCTCAAACAAAATGATGATTTTTTAACAAACACAAATAATATTATAACCAAAAGGAAGAATTTTCAAAAAAAATTTATTTCACAACCAGAAAATTGAGTCATAAACTTATGAGCGATACATTTTCAACCAAAAGTGGAATAATTAACTTTAAAGATAAAAAAATTAATTGAAGAAAAGGATTTCCAACAAAATAGTTACATTTTCAAATGAATAGTGTAAGTTTAAACCAAAAGTATGAATATTTAACAAAACAGTACATTTACGACCAAATAGTTGAATTTTCCACATACAATGAACGAAATTCTAACAAAATACTTACATTTTAAAATAAATAGTTCAATTATCAACCAAAAATATGAATTTACAACAAACTATAAATTGCTAACCTGTTAGTCCACTTTTCTACAAAATTTTTGAATTTTCGAGCCAAATAGACCAATTTTCTACAGAAAAGTTCATTTACGACCAAATAGGTGAATTTTGAATTAAAACCATGTTTGTTCAACCAAAAAATTTATTTTTCACGATGTAGTTCAACTTCAAGCCAAGAAGTTGATTTTTCTGAACAAAAATTAATTCCTAATGAAATATGTAAGAGGTAACATTTCAACAAAAAAAGATTTTAATTTGAAAACAAAAAGAGTTGATTCAACTAAAAAGCAACAAATTTCGAACAAAACGGTTGAATCCTCAACCAAAACGGAATAATTTTTAACCAAGCAGTTACATTTTCAGTCAAGAAAATTAATTCTCAACAAGAAAAAAAGAACTCGAAATTTCAAGTAAAACAGATTAATTTTCAACCAAACAGTTAAAGAAAATTTACTTTCACACTTGGATTCAGTGGTCCCAAAAAATATCTAGAATTTTGAAATTTTGAAATCTTAGTGCAAAATTTGTAGTCAGCCACCCTAAAAACGTATAAATACTAATTTTCATAAAATTTCAACCATTTAAAAATTTTTTCATTCGCGATATTAGATCCTCCATTTTGAATTTTCATAGTCTGATACCAAATTCGGATTCAGCGACCTCAAAAACTTACAAATACTCATTTTCATATTCAAATGACATTTTCAAATGTCGGCCGGCGAAAAGAACCTACCGATTCACTAAAGGTAAATGCAGTGTTGCCAAATCACTGAAGTGGGAAGGTGTGCATCTTACCTGTGATTGGATTTATATATGATAGAGGTGACAACGTACACGCTGTATCTGCTAGTATGGCGACACTAGCGCCGGTGATATATACTTGAACTAGGTAGGCGATATTGCCGGTAAAGGATGAACGTTGTCACCTCAGAACGTTTTTTCGCCAAATGCATTAAAAGGCGATCTAAAACGTCTACTGTATATATATCTTTGAGGTGACAACGTATAGTGTATATATATATATATATATATATATATATATATATATTTATAATTTAAAAAAAGGGTTAAACAACCACTGCAGGGTGCCACTGAGAGCAACTGCCATCTAAAAAATGACAGCGGCTCCCAGTAGAACCGCGGTAAATCACACTATGGCCACGTCTCATAACCGTGAGATGGTTGGTTACAGGGCACGATGAAATCAGAACGACAGGCCGGCGAAACCCTTGTGTGTCTTGAGGACATGAAGCAACCGCAGGATGACAGCTTTCTGCATCCATCTCGCAAGTGCCTTGCCATATTTTTGGCACGCCGATATGGCTTTGAAATTAGGAACGAGTGATAGTTTCGCACCTCCGAGAACACCTATCACAAGGACAATTACTTGTACCGAATATTTTGGGTACAGTCGTTGCAGCTCTCTTTTAAGGTCTTGATACCACTCCTCCTTTTCTTTTTCCTTGGCAGTGATGTTGTATTCGGACGGAGCCGAGAATTCGATCACGAATATGGTTCGTTTCTCGAAGTCTTGGAGAACGATGTCAGGCCTCGAATGTGCAACGGAGACTGCTGTCCGAAAATCATAGTTCCAGAAAATTTGGCACTTCTCGTTTTGGACCATTGACTTTATCTCCCTTGGAGCGTTCGGTAGGGCAGGGTCGCGACCAACACCGTAAGAGCGACAAAGATGGTAATAAATCACTCTTAGGGCCGCATTACGTCTATAGATATATGTCGTTCCTACGTGGGTCGGACAACTCGAAAGTATGTGTTCTACGTACTCAGCGTGTGCATGATACGCTCTGCACATATCACTGGGAACTTCTTGACATAAAATGCGGTCACGGTATGCTAAGGTGGAAATGGCACCGTTCTGTCATGCGAAAATAAGACCCTCTGTACCTGAATTAAGCCCTGATGATATGAAGAAAGCAAAGTTTGCTCCTTCGACAAGGACTGTTTTTCTACATTTCTGTGAAAGTTCCTGTGCATTTTCTTGTCGAGTAGCTGTTGGTGAAATTTCTCAACCTCTGCTTTCTTCACTTCGGCTTTTAGAAGTGAAGCATCTAGATGGAATAATGCACTTTCCTCACTTCTGATTTTAAAATTCAGGGCAAGGGTTTTGGCCGCTTGCTCCGCGGCTTTGTAAAGAAACGCTTCTTCGCCCATTATCTCGTGAAGACACTGGAGATTCAGAAGTCCGCCTTGACGGCGTGAAATGTATAATCGCGGAACTGACGTATTGATTTGCAAGCTTTTATGCATATGCGTGATCTTACGTGTGGTGATTAGTCGCAGATACCTTGCTCAACGCCGACAGCTTGGAAGACCAAATCTGTCGAAGAAGATGCTTGTATCTGCTTCGGAGAGACTCCTTCATTGATGTTACGTCCTGAATGCGGCTTTGAGGCACGGCTAGGTATGTATAGGTCTTCCCAGTATTAAGATGTCTAATAACACTTATATCCACAAGCTCAGGGTCCTTGGGAACGCCAGTAATCTTTCCTTTCTTCAGATTAATTTTTGAACACTTGTCCAAACCAAAGTCTATCCCAATCTCTCCTGTGTACTTCTTGACAATATTTATAGCAGTTTGAAGTTTGCTTTTACCAGACGCATAGATCTTCAGGTCATCCATATAAAATACATGAGTGACCTTCTGCTCTCGCCGATTAGTGTCGCCACAGAGGTATCCAGAAGAATTTCGCAGTGCGAGAGATAGAGGCAGAAGTGTGATGCAAAAAAGCAAAGGGCTAATGGTATCACCCTGGAAGATGCCCCTCTGAAAGGTGACGTTGTTCGTTGTCAGACGATAAGCTCCAGCGTCTTTACAGACACACTTGTCAATTAACAGGTTCTCTCGACAGCCTGCTACACCTTTTTTTGAGCCACGTTGTTCGTACATCTCTCTCCACACAGGCTCAATTCCTCGAACAATCCATTTGTTTAGGAAAGCTGTAAAGATTTTATACAGTGTGTTCAAACAAGTTATTGGCCTATGATTCTTTGGGTTGGACAAGTTGCCTCTTTTCTGCAGGACTATAGTTTGTCCTAACACCAGCCGCTGCGGAATGGGCGTCTCCGACTTGAAATATGAGGTGAATATGCGGGCCAAATGTTGGTTTGTAAAAGTAAACTTCTTCCACCAGAAGTTCTTGATACAATCTGGTCCGGTAGCGGAAAAGTTCTTCGTGCCTCTAAGTGCCTTTTTTACCTCTTCGGCAGTGTTTGATGGACATTCCTCCTCAGATTTTATGAATTTATCGCAAAGATCCTTGAAGCGGATGATATTGTCAGTATCTTCTTTCAACTTCAGAGTTTTCGGGATCTTGTATACCTCTCCCCAAAAAGTCTCTACCTCCTTAGGCTTGAGCGGATTTTTTACAGAAACAGGGAGATCGCTGAAGAGGCGCGACGGGTCAGCGAGAAACTGTTGATTTTCCCTGATCCATCTCTCCCTCTTCTGTATTCTCCTCCTTGCGTCAGATATCAGCCGTATTTTGTCAACAATATGCTGCTTGATTGTCAGCAGCTTCGACTTGTTCAGTGTGTGATTCAAGATCCTTAGTTCTTGGCGAAATTTCAAACCCATTTCCGTGAACGGTCTACCAGATTTTATGTAGTCAATCAAACATTGAACACGGGACGCATTTTGTCTTGCCCAATCTTCTTGTTCAGTTGATGCAAGGGTCTTTTGGTCTTTTGATCTCGCAGCACCAGAAACTGAGCAATTGATGGTCCAGAGGTCGGACTCTTGCGAAATATCTCCACGAAAGGAGGCATCCATTTCAGCCAGATCTTGGGGCTAAGAAGGAACTTGCATGTTAATGTTCCTTCTTGTCCTGAAATCGCGATCATCTTCAGAAGGTGCCTGCTTTCCGCCGTTGGTCTTATTGTTGCTTCCTCATCTTCGTCTGCAGCTTGATCAAGCAGCGGTTGGGGACGCGCTCCGCGTACATATCCATTTTTCCGGAGGTAGTCAGCTTGATTTCGCAAAGACTGATGCGAAACGTGCTGAAGCTCTGGGTGTTTCTGGCTTCACAGAGTGTGCATACGCGTCATAAAGCCTCGGTGAAAAGGGATAATGCTGGCATCGCAGCAGTCTAGCAAGTCATCCCTGAGTTGATCCGTCCACTCAATGTGGGCGTTTCGCCAGGTCGTCGTCGTGTTTCCATCTAAATTATTTCCAGTACTCCGAACTCTACGATGATCGGCATTGTTTGCCGACCCATTGTCGGGTGCTCTGTGCGTTCGATTGTTTTGAACCGCATCTACAAAATTTTGGTGTTCTGGTTGTGTCATTGTTGTTCCCACGAACAGCTAGGGAAAGGGTTTTTCCATCCTTGTAGAGTCCCGCGTGCAAAGATAAGGCTGCATAATCTGAAAGGTCGTCCGGTATCCCAGAGTCACCGTTTTAGACACCTCACCCAGGTGCCATTCAGCTTTCGGCACGGTTGTTACGCCTCCGCTCAGGGGTTATTCCTTTGGGACCATCCCTGAACAATTGTCCGCGACTGCTTATCAATTATTGTAACCATATTCAGCAGAAACCCTTGGTACAGGGAACCCATATTCGCAACCCGAGGACGCGTTCAGTGGCTTTGTCATAAGCCCTTCAGTTCTATTCCAAAGGAATCGAAACCGAAACTTTATATATATATATATATATATATATATATATATATACCGGTTATACCCGGAATATTCTGTTAAGCTAATGGTCTTGATCATCGGCGCTCTTGGAAGTGCCAAGGTTTCACTGGTTAATAGCCTGAAAAGCATCCCTGCGTGTCAAAAAAATGCTGAGACACTTGCGGGGAAAATGCAGAAGGCGGTCGTCCTTGGGTCGCTCCGTGTCCTCAGGGTGCACGAGACTTTTGCCGGACCATCGTATTGAGTTCGTCGCAGACTGTAACCTCCTATCTCACGGTCGTGAGACGTGGTTACAGCTGAAATTTTACCGCGATTTCGCTGGGAGCGGGTGCAATTTTTCAGATTAGCACCCGCTCCCGGCGAAATCCTGCGGTTGTCCTTATGACAAACTTTTAACTATATACTTTTAATATTTTTATACTATATTTTTATATATACGTATATATATATACACACACACATATACTAGAATTTTCGTTTTCTCTTAATATTGATTACATAATACATTGTTTAAAATTACAGTGTAATTGACAAATTATAATTTCGGCGCGAATTTCGCTTTTTTGAATAACGTAACGTAAACCACAACCGAGTGAATGTATTGTTACGTTTATAACAGAATATGACAGAATAGAAAAAAGAAAAGATAAAAACATTTTTTTGATTCACTTCGACCTAATTCAAAATTGTTTAACTTCAAACAATTCACATATCTGAAATTTTACATTTATTGACAATGAAATTGTCCTTCAATTTTCAGCACTTGAAGTTGATATGATTTGATTGGGAAAATTTTGATTTTAAAAAATTTCAACTATTAAGCCTTTATATTTAAAATTAATCAATTGCAATTTGTGAAATTGTTCAACTTTCGACACTATTACATTTTTAATTTTTAAGGCCCTAAAATTATATTATTTGAACTAAGAATACTTTCATATTGAAACGGGTTGTATTTAAAATTGTTAAATTGTGGACAGTTTTATTTATATGATTGAAATGTTTTGTAATATTATGTACATTTGAAAGGTTTCTGTACAGGGCTAGATAACCAACATTTTCCCGAAAATGGGCTTTTTGCATACAAAATTCTTTAAAAATCTATTACATATTTTGTGAAAAGGATTTGTTCGAAATCTCATTTTTAATATAGTAAAATAAAAATTTTAATGATTCAAAAGCAGATAGCTGACTGTGTACTTGTCTACCATCTTCCTTTTCTCTTCTTTTTTAATTTCTGAACCTCCGACCTTCCTAAAAGTTGTTCGATACAATAAAATAATAAAACGCTTGTTTTTTCAAAGAAAAAGCTCTTAAATAAAACTATTTGTCACTTTTTTCAGCACCAAAGTATCAATCAAATTCCAGCCTAAAATCTTAAATCTCCATTTTCTACAAAAAGCCACTTTCATAAGGTTTTTGTTTAACTTAACTTTTTACTATGCAATCAGAAACGATATTATTTATAATTATTATTATTTATTCATAAATAAACATATACCATTCTTCTCTCTATACATCTTTCAGCGAAAACTCGTATGTTACAGTTATGTTACCGTCACACTAAATCTTTAGTTTCCCGGAACAGAATAATTTTTTTGGATGAAAACTTGTTTGTTTTCATTCAGCTTCCCCATATTACCTGAGCAAGTTTTTATTATTTTTTAAATGGAAAAATAGATTTTCAGTCGCTATCCAAAGACGATTTTTAAAAACTCATGAAATTTGAACGTCCAAATTCTTGAATGATTTACTCGGAATTGGTTAACTTTTTCTAAGCAAACTCATCTTCTCTCAATTAAGCAACTCAAAACCTCAGAAGGAAGTTCTGTTTTTTGTTTAAACTGAAAATTGCACTATTTGTCGTTATTCGCAACCGAGACTTTTCCAGTTTTAGGTTCCTGCCACTTTGAGATTGTATACAAACTTCTACAGTCTATTTCTCGATATTTTTTTTTAATCATGAATTTTTTGTCTTAATTCAGAAACACTTGAGCTCGGGAGTAAAGTTTTGTTTCATCTTTAAATGGTGATTTCGATTATACAGAATGTTATTTCGCTCTCCTGAAAAATTCCGATTTTGTTGGTTATCTAGTTCTGTACTGCAACCCTTCATTCATGAGTGACATTGAAAATGAACAGATTGCAATACAAATACAAAACAAGTTCATCATCTGGTTGAAAATAATTTAATTTTAAAGGCATAGTTCTATCAGAGTTTACTATCTGGGGCCAAAAGCCAGTAGGTCCAGAATTGTTCAATTTTTCAGGCTTCCCATTTGTCGAAATTAATAAGGATGTAATCTAGTTATTTCAAGTTCAAAAATAAGCATTGTCAAAAATGATTTTTAAATTTGAGGAAAATACTCCTATTATTATGCGAACTTTAAAAAAAAATATTTCAGGTTATTTTTTTCTCCCTTCATTTTATCCTTTGAAGGATTCTCTACGAATCTCTTCGGCACGTTTTTAATTAAAACATTATATTCAGCAATTATACAATTGTTAATTTTATAGACAATATTTTTCTTGAAAACATTTTTAAAAATAAAAACGTACCAAAAAGATTTCTAGAGAGTTCATCAAGGAATAAAATAAGCCGTACAATGTTATGATTAAATAGGAATTGCGCAACTTTTATGCAGAAATATGTGAATCTCTAAATAACCAAATAATTTTAAACTGAAATATTTTTTTGAAAGTTCGCCTTCAGCAATCTTCCAAAGTTAGTTACCATTAACAATGGAAATATTTTCTTCGAGTTTAAGAATCATTTTTCAAATACTCATTCTTGAACTTGAGATAACTAGTGTATATCCTGAAATAGTAAAATAGTTAGACTTTGAATAATATTAAAATGTTTCAGTGAATGTTTAGTTTTCAGTATTTTATTTATTCATATATTTTTCATCTAAAAGACCACACTGCTCAATTTCGTTGATGTTAATTTCAACTTTTAATTTTTGTTGAATACGTAATTAAACATTTTTCACTATAAACGCTTCAGTTTTTAATGTGTACAATTTTTAATGACATGGTTGCGTGTACATAAATTTTGGTACGAACAGGTGGATTTTTTTCGGTACATGTAGTAGATTGAAGACACTTCGAATTTTTAAAGCTTCATTTTCAATCTGTCACGTTTTAGTTGCCCCAAATTTAAACTTTTTGAATTAAAAAATATGTTGAACCTCTTCTTGAAAGCCTTACAAAAAAAATTCTTCTATTCTCTTTGTCAATACGAAATTCATTAATATGTTTAGTTTTTGTTAGAGATATGACAGGGTTGAAAAAAGAAGTTGACAGAGCACTCCAGATACAGAAAACGTTTATTCAAAGTAACAAAAACCACACGTCCATTCGCGACGACCAAGCAGCATAAACTAACTCAAGATTGAGAGAGAGAGAGAGAGAGAGAGAGCTACCACAACAACTACGCGGTATTAAGTTATATACATTGCAGTGAGAAAGAAACATATATTATATGCGTAGATATAATGTACCTATATACATGGTCATTTTTAACACTCCCTTCCAGCATATCGGAGCTCTGAACAGAAATTTATTTTTAATATAAGTGCAAGTCACTTAAGTCATACAAGCTGCCTGTAGTATAAAAATAAAACCTATATAAGTTTTAATCTTTGATTTTAAATAATACTGTTTGCATTGCTTGTCTTCTTCATCTCGGATACGGTCAGTCCTGAAAAACTAAGGAGCATTTCCTGTTACATAAGAGAAAAGCGTTAATTATTAATGATGAGATCAGTCAAATATCTATGTATTTCAAATGTCAGGGGTTTAGTAAACATGTCAGCAATTTGTTGTTTAGAAGGAACCCAAACTAGTTCAAGTAAGTCAAAGTTTACAGATTCCTTCACATAATGTTCTTTTCTTTCTATCATGTGCCTTAACTTGTTGTTACCGTCTGTTTTTGCACATGAAATAGCTGACTTACTGTCACAATACAGTTTCAATGGGCACCAATTTCTATCAATCATCAGTTTTGTTAAATGACATATTGCAAGTAAAGCTTGACACCTTTCACTCATGGTCAGGCAGCTTGACAAGTAGGTAAAGCTACTCTAGGTTGCTTGTAAGTACGCCAAGAAATCGCATCACCAAACAGCTGAATTACGTATCCAAAAGTTGTCAATGACCCTTTGCCATCAGAGAAGCTTGCATCTGCATAAGCTTGCAACTCATCTGGTTTGCAATCTTTGCTCATCTGTAGGTTAATCTCATGCTTTTAGTGCCTAGCAAGTATCGCAGTACTCTTTGCACCATATCCCACTTGTATTTAGTAGGACACAGCTGATGACGACTTAATACATTTACTGCATACGAAATGTCAGGAAGAGTTGCATTAGCTACGTAGAGCAGAGATCCCACAGCCTCTCTGTAAGGAAACTGTTCAGTCAGAATCGGTTCTACCGTGCCTTCACGCTCTATTCTTTCTCTATTGCGTACTTGATTTGACGCCATGAGAGTCCTTTGAGGGTGTGATTTTTCTTGCAAAAACTTTTCCAAGACCTTGTCTTTAAATTTTTCCTGGTCTAATTTTAAGACTTTGTTATCTCGGTTTCTTTGAATTCTTATTCCTAAAAACTCCTTTGGTTCACCTATGTCTTTCATTCCAAACTCCATTCCGAGCTTTTTTTTTTAATTTCTAGCATTTTACCTGAGTGTTTTTCCACTTCTAGGATGTCATCGACATATAAAAGTAAGAAAACAAAGTTCTTGGGGCTTATCTTCAAACCATATAGAGCTTTTTCAAGTTGGCATGCCATGTCTTCGGGTATTTCACTTCAAGAAATAAGCCATCAGGCATTTCCATAAAAATCAACTGGCTCAGTTTGCCATTCAAAAATGCCGTTTTGACGTCTAATTGACACATTTCTAAGTTATACGCGTTTGATGTAGCTAACAGTGCTCTAACTAGCGCTAGCCTAGACACAGGAGCATATGTTTCTTTTAGGTCATATTCATTCAGGTCTTTGAATCCTCGTATAACAAATCTAGCTTTATAGACCTTTTCATCCTGTTCGTTAGCTTTGGTTTTAAAAACCCACCTAGAGTCTATAATATCAGGCATATTTCCATCTTTATCTAGACCAGGTCGTTTTACAAGCTTCCAGAATCTATTTGTATTCATTGCATTTAAACACGAAGGAATAGTAAGGAGTATATCACTGTAAGTGGGGAGTGGGACGAGCGACGTCCAAGAATTCGTTAATGCTTGCCACGAATGAAAACTTGAGAGCAAGATCGTGCACATGTGCACTGGCGGTTGCCATGGCAACGATGTCAACACCCGTTGAAAGTTTCAAACTTGTGTTTTGAACATTTCTGCGCTGCTTTATCAAGCTTTTGCAATCCAAACACCACATCCTTTACTATAGAGAAACTCCACATTTCACCAGGCAAACGACTGCCATCAAATATATAACTATATAGCTATATAACTAGACGTTCAAAAATGTATATTATTTTTTACATTTTCATTATTATAAAATAATAATCACATGCAGTTATTTAATGCTCATAAAATATAAAAATTTTGCACATAATAACCTACAATATTTTGTTCACTGAAATTAACTTTATCCCTTACTTACGTCATCCATAAATGATTATAATAATGTTATTGTAGTACTTGCACTTTCTAGATCCTTTTCGTATTTTTGATGCCATTTTCCTTCTCGTTTTTAATTCAGGAACGTGATATACACCAAACAAAATAAAAACACAAATGAAGATAACCTTCATATGCATCGAGATGACAAAATATAACATAGGGGAGTGGGTATAACACGTGACTGCGAAAACAGCTCTGCGCATGTGCACGACCTTGCTCTCAAGTTTTCATTCGTGGCAAGCATTAACGAATTCTTGGACGTCACTCGTCCCACCTCTGCTCACCAAACACATAGGGTGATACCACTCCTTACTATTCCTTCGTGCATTCAACTAAGGTACTATAGCTTTTATCCAATTTACTTTATCAGACCCAGAGACAGCCGATTTATAAGTTTTAGGGTCTCTATTTACACCTGCCAGAAAAGTATAATATTCTTCATCGATTTCGCTTTTACTGCGCTCCTCTGCTTCACAATCATAAGAAGAACTTAGAGCTTGCACAGAGTTTACATAAGCTTCATCCACAGGTAAAGGCTCATTATCACCTACTTCTTTGGGGCTTTGAGAAACATTTCTCGTAATGTGATATTAGTTTTCTTATCATAAATCGAGTTATTCAGAGAATTTATTTCATTAGCAGACAATTCTATTTCCGGCGACTCTTTAATATCGTATAATATTCTATCATTTATCGAATTCAAAGAGTCCGGCCTATTGATTTTATTAACTTTGTCGCCACCTAAATCAACAGCCTCCTCTTGACCATTTTTGATAAAATATTGACTAGAGATATCACCGGAGCTTTCACCGGAGCTTGCAAGCTCTTTCTCGCTACTTATTTTTTCTTCAGCCACCTTCTCGACAAACTCTGTTTTGTCCGTCACAGGAGTGCTTTCAGTAACGACTGAGCTTTTAGAAACAACTGAATTTTCTGAAGCAGCTGTGCTTTCAGAAGCTTGAGAAACTGATGAGTCAAGTGACCGACTAATTGTTTCAGCATCTTTGCTTTATTCGTACTTCTTGTAAAGTACCTGTGAGTATTTTTCGTATCATTTTCAATAGTAAACATACGGGCTTCAGCAGTATAGTTTCTGCGAGAATATTTAGACAATTTGTTATCAGATAACATTAATTCGATTTCCCAAAATGGCCTATTATATATACCAGTTAAAAACGACTTACAAGTCACGGGGTCGAAAATATGTATTACTTTATTGTCTAAATATATCTCTAATCCTTGTTCTAAAAATTTTCTTAGAGAGAGATTAAGTTAACTGACAAGTCTTTTGCCAAAATAACATTATCTCGTATACAGGTTTCATTATTATTCCATTTTAAATTCTACTGAACCCATACCTTGAGATCTTAAATTAGCATCTGGATGGTTATTTGCACATTTAATATTAGAAACTTCAGATTCATTTAAATTTTTAAAGATCAGTTTCGAATTAGTTAGGTGCTCCGTAGCACCAGAATCGGAAATAAATTTTTTTAAAGAATCAAACTTGCCAATTTGATTTATTTCCTTTTCAATCAACTGCTGACTACTATTGAGACACAAAGAATCACAATTCAAATGCAGGTTGACCTTTTTGTCATCCCCACCATGAGCTGGTTTGTCGTCGTGCTTTCTCTTCAAAGCACCTGTGAATCGACCTCTGGTGTTGTCATTCGAGTAACCTCGAGAGCCTCGAAAACCTCTACCACGAGTAGGGTACGTTGGAAGAACGTTTTTAAGTGTGTAGTTAGGGCACTCTTTTACAACGTGTCTCAGCTGGTCACAAACTAACTGTAAAATAAACTCTTTTAGACTTTGATAAGATAACCTACCACCTTGCCCACTTTTGTGCAAAAAGTCAACACTCTGTACAGAAGGCACTTTATTGTAAATTGCATTGAAAAATGCATTTTTTCTCTCTTCCTCTAGCAACTTGCCTGTATTAGGAAGACTTTCATATTGTTTAATTAAATCAGTGAACCGACTACAAAATTTAGTCGCTTTTTCTTTGTTTGGATTAAGTTGCTTAGTATATAGAGCTTTTCTAATTGCACAGGTGATCATGTTATTCTCAAAAAATTTTAATTCTTTCAGATTTTTCAAAATCAAATTCGGATCCTCCATATCACTTACTTTTGTATAATAATGATGATCAATCCGGTTCAAAATAATATCTCTCACCTTACAGGAGTCTAGCTGTTTCATTTGATCATCTTTTTCCATAATCGGCTTTACATCCGACCTTAGATAGTCATAAAAGTGTTGATATTTACTTTTTATATCGGTATCAGCGTTATAAAGCTGAAGTTTAACTATTTGATCTTTAATTGCATTTAAATTTGAATCGTTTGCCGAACTTTGATTTTGAGTATTTTGTTTTTATGAATTCCAAAGTCTTTGAACTTCATTTCGAATTAAACTTTTTAAATCAAAATCAGTCACGTTGGTAACCTTAGGACCGCTGAGTTGAGTATTAGTATGATTAGCTTGACTGACCTTTATTTGAAAGCTACCTCCAACTTGATTAGTTGGCTGCAGGCCTTTGCCAAGCTTTACTGAATGATTCAGTCTCAGCCGTGGTTGTGCGAACTTCTTCAGTCGTTTGCATCGTTGCTTTATTGGCTTTCATGTCCTTGTCCCGGTTTTCCTCAAGAAGATCCACTGTTTCAGACTGCTGCGGTGCCCCTGATACACCCTCGGCTAAGACGTTCAATGAACGGTGCTGTTCATCCAACACTGCTTTGAGCAGATTCTTCACAACAGTCAATTCATCTGTCAACGCCTTGTTTTGCTCGATCAACATGGTCATTTGACCTTGCATTGTTCTATTGAGCTCCTGCTGGTCACCACGTTGTTGCTCTGCAGCTTCAACCTGCTTCCTGAGTTCCTCGATGGACTCTTTCTGTCGATAAATTAATTTATTCTGCATGTCCAATTGTTGAAGTTTTTCAGCAGTGAGGTTTTTGGCCAACTGAGTGGAGTTGTCAGCCAATTTCGACACACTGCTCATCATTTGCTTCATGTTGATTGTGTTGCCACCATTGCCTAAACGTCACACTTTTTTCGTAATGGACCATAAAGTTTCAAAATAATTTGAAACTTAATTTTTCAACCAAAACCTCGGACTTTAAATTATCTCAATCTCAAAAATATTAAGCTTTACTTATTTCGAAGCTTAGTCAAAACTATTAAATTTGTCCATCAACTTTAAACTCTTTCAACCATGGTTATATGTAATTGGTCTGTGACAAGAATGAAGTAACATATTTTAAGGTTTATACATACCAGTATCATACTAAGAGCTATCTTGAAAATAGGCTTCAGCCTCAATAGGCTCATCAGTCTTTTCTGAACCTTCAACTATGGAAATTTCCTGTGGGCTTCCGCCAAGTTTTATAACAAGCTTTTGTCTGTACAGCACAAAAAATAGGTGTACCAACCACCTCTTTGCTTCCTCATCGAACACTTGGAGATCTAAAATATTAATTTCTGCTTTGTATATAAAACTTGAATTTATAAGCTCATAAACAAATAGCACAAAAACCTATGCCACCTGCTCAGAGATGAAGGACGTAGGCTTAAACTACACAAAATTCAAACCTCTGTTCCCTAGTTAATCGTACAAAATTAACCCCACAGTTGTGTGTGACATAAGCTTTTCATGAAAATTTTAAACTTTTAAATTTAAACATGCAATTTTTTAATAACATTGAGTTTTTTTCGTACCAATTCAAGATCAACTGACTGGACTGATTGATCTACACCATTATCAAGTAGTATCGCCAGTACTACGCCATAAATCTTGGATTTGTATTTTGAAAATTTCAATTGTAAATTGTTTGATTACATATGAACAATAAAATTTGTTTTAAATCAATTTTAAAGTAAATGACTAAATAAATTCTAAAACCCTAATCTAGCTAACCTAACATGGTTTGTTAGGAAACATGGTTTGCCAACGGCCATACCACGCTGAAAAACCCAGTTCTCGTCAGATCACTGAAGTTAAGCAGCGTTGGACGCGGTTAGTACTTGGATGGGTGACCATTCAAGAATACTGACATGAGTGCTGTTGGCACATCGTGGGTGTGGTGAGCCCACACTTGTAGTTATTTATAACTACAAGAAAACCCTAGAAACACTACCCGAATCGGGTAGTGTCACGCCTACCCTGAAAGGGAAATGGTTTAATGGTATATAATCAATATTAAAATGAACTTTAACTTCACGCCGCATTACACAAGAATACAATACCATGTAAACCACGAAAAGATTAAAACCCGCATTTATTTATTCAAGATTAAATAAAATACTAGCATTAAGTTTAATACGCCTGTAGGACACCTCTGTGACTTTGACAACAGCGCCATCCGACACGCGAACTATTGGGTCTCTCGCAGTTATTTGGGCAACGTTTATGAAAAAAAGCAGTGAATATCAATTCATTTCAATAAAAAATATTAATCTTCGGTTTAAAACTAATTGTTTACTATAAGATAATATAAATATTGAATAATATTAATATTAATATATATCGTATATATATATATATATATATATATATATATATATATAAATTATCGTGTGACAACGAACAACGTTACCTTCCAGAGGGGCGTCTTTCAAGGTGATACCATGAGCCCTTTGCTTTTTTGCATCACACTTTTGCCTCTATCTCTCGCACTACGAAATTCTCCTGGATACCACTGTGGCGACACTAATCAGCGCGTGCATAAGATCAATCATGTATTTTATATGGATGACCTGAAGATCTATGCCTCTGGTAGAAACAAACTTCAAACTGCTATAAATATTGTCAAGAACTGCAGAGGAGAGATTCGGATGGACTTTGGCTTGGACAAGTGTGCCAAAATTTATCTGAAGAAAGGAAAGATTACTGGCGTTCCCAAGAACCCTGAGCTTGTGGATATAAGTGTCCAGCATGTATTGTATATCATCAGTCCACCCCTTACGAAAAAGAAGTATTGGTAAGTATTAGATCTAATACTTTTTTTCGAATAAGTATTGGAAATCCAATACTTTTTCGCGAAAAAAGTACTGGATCCTATACTTACCAATACTTCTTTTTCATAAGGGACCCAACTTATGTATTAGGAAGAAACGCAAAACTCAAAAAGGCTACGGTAGATCATTGGCCAATTTTGGCACCTACATATATCAGAAAGTGAAACAGAAACATATAGTATATATATATATTATTATACCATTGCATAATGTTAATATATTATTATCTAAACCTACTTTTTGGAGCCGGATCGCAAGTTGTTTCTCCTTTCTTTTCTTCGACCGTTGATATAATTTCAAAATTTGAAAGTTTAAAAACTTTCCTTTCTTCGGTTTTACGGTCTAATAAATAAAAACATAAAAAAGCGATTATAGTTAGTTAAAAGATCGTTGTATTCTCTACGTTTCGCCTCTCACTGCGGGTGTTCATCAGGAAAGTTTCCATTTCTGAAATAAATCGTGTTTTTATAATAAGTTAAAAAAAACTAAATTATAAAAAACCTACTAAGTGACATAAAAGTTTTTGTTATTACCTGTCTTTGAAAATTATGTAGTGTTAAAAAGATACATTTTTTATAGTCAATCATTTTACGAATAAGAAAGTTCCATAAGGTGAAGATTTAACTCTCATGTCGAAAATGTATATAGTTATTATCAAATGTTGAGCCTCAACAAAATTTGTTGAGAGGTTCCAAAGCAATTGGATTACATTTTCAAAAGAAAAAGGTTACAAATAATGATTAGGACGATGACAAAACAGACAAGAACAGAAAAGAAAAGATTGAAAATTTATCTGGTGTCATATACTTAATTAAATGCACTGGTTGCAATGAAGTTTGCATCGGGGAAACTGGCAGAAGATTAAAAACAAGAGTTGCGGAACATAAAAGAGATTGCGAAATTGGAAATTTAAACACAGGCTTGTCTCAACATTCATAGAATTTTGACCATTTTTTTTATTTTAATTTTGATAACATTAGAATTTTAGCAAGAGAACAAAACACTTACAAACGATGAATAATTGAATCTATTTTTATAAAAAAATTTACTAAAATTTCAATCAATCATCAGACTGAAGTATTGAATATTAACGAGATGTATCAATGTATTATACAATGAACTTAATATTAAAATATAATTTATTTCACAATTTTGAATCCAAAAGCTATGGCGCGCTTTTCTTATCTGTGGTTCAATGAAAATTTAACCTGTAAATTATCGTCCATTTAGTATCAACTATAGCATAAATGTCAATGTCAATTCAATGTCTGTTTTGTCATCGTCCTAATCATTATTTGGAATCTTTTTCTATTAAAAATGTAATCTAATTGGTTTGGAGCGTCTCAAAAAATTTGTTGAGGCTCAACATTTGATAATAACTATATACATTTTCGACATGAGAGTTAAATCTTCACCTTATGGAACTTTTTTATTCGTAAAATGATTGACTATAAAATGTATCTTCTTGACACTACATAATTTTTAACGGCAGGTAATAACAAAAACTTTTATGTCACTTAGTAGGTTTTTTTGTAATTTAGTTGTTTTTTTTAACTTATTATAAAACCACGATTTATTTCAAAATGGAAACTTTCCTGATGAAGGCCCGCAGTGAGGGCCAAAACGTAGAGAATAAACCGATTTTTTAAACAACTATAATCGTTTTTTTATGTTTTTATTTATTGGACCGTAAGACCGAAGAAAGAAAAGTTTTTAAACTTTCAACTTTTGAAATGTTAATATATTGTTAGACTTTCAAAAGTATCAGCCAACCAAAACTGTGATATCAAAATCTTCAATAATTTACAATAAAGAAACACTTTGTGAATTTCTCTTTTCAATTACATTCATTGAAAAGAAATGTAAACATACTGCAATAAAATAATTAAGGCTTTAGTTACTATTAAAATTTTATGATGTTGAAAAGTCAGTCGCCCCCAAGCACCCCGAAAGATATTTCGTATCTACGGTGCAGCGTACGTCACAGAGGAGAGATTCTCGCAAGCATTTACCACCACTCCCGCTCTCTAGGAGGAGGAGTGGTGGACGCGGAACATGTGTTCCCGAAGGAAATTTCCCCGAGATGGGCATGTCTGACCTATACATATGCCAACATGCAGAGTACACTACTTGTACCAGCATTATTACATGCGTAGGTATTGCATTCTCTCTTTTCGAGAGCGCAAGAGAGAGCACGGAAACAAGTTCTCCTCTTTTCCCTCTCTCTTTCTCTTCCGGCTGCGCGCGCAGTACTTCACCATTTCTTCCCTCTCCAAACCTGCTGCGTCAGACCCAATACCACGCACTCGACATGGCAGCCATTTTTGTCGGCTTTTGACTTTCCGAGTTTTACCGAGATTTTCAAAACGAAAAATGAAGTTTTGCTTTTAAATTAACAGCCAACACAAAACCTTGACATAAAAGGCTCAATTCTTTCACGAAACTCGCGCGCTTCTTATTATACCGGGAAGAGAGGAAACAGTCATTTTTACAACGAGTATCGCCATTTTATTAAATTTTTATTAGAACCAACACGCGCGTTTTTCCACGCAATTATTTTAAACTTGACTTACTTTCCACCAGCTCAGCTTTTGTAAGCTCCTCGTCCGGCCTCTCCATGACTGCCGCCATTTCCGATCGCTTCTATGTAAAAACACCTGCAACTCTCATCACTTTTTTACACCATACTCACGCAGTGGATGCGCAGTCAGGGCCCATAACCTGTTAGAAGGGTTGCTAAAAGAAGTTGACAGAGTACTCCAGATACAGAAAATGATTATTCAAAGTAACAAAAACCATACGTCCAATCGCGACGACCAACCAGCATAGACTAACTCAAGAGAGAGAGAGAGAGAGAGAGAGAGAGAGAGAGAGCTACTAAAACAACTACGCGTTATTAAGTTATATGCATTGCAGTAAGAAAGAAACATATAGTATATGCGTAGATATAATGTACCTATATACATGGTCATTTTTTAACAGTTTTGCAAAGCTTATTATTCTTCTTTTAATTTTTTTTCTGTACCGTTCAGAGGGTGTACAATTTGAAGCCTTTACGTATTTCTTACAATTATTTATTAAATATATTTGACTAATTAATAGCTAGGGAGCTTCGGGAGCACCATCACGTAGTTCCAGCTGCCACCGGCAGATGGCGCCACTGGCCAGTTCCCAAAGTCGGTAATTGAACTTCCGGTAAGATAGATCCCCGGCACAGACTCTTGACTCGCCCAATAAGGATGGTCCCTGTTTTACCGACTGAAAATACAATTAACTTTTATAAAGGTGGCGCATGTGGGATCAGGGATTCTCCAAGTTCTGGAACTTTCTGGAATTTTGCTTCTCTAGGAGTTTTTATCAAAGTGGATATATTGTCTCTTAGATTTTTACTCCTTAAACTTTCTGGATCACCTCATTCATTAAACAGTGATAGAAATTTCTAGAAAGCTGGAATGAATTCGTGCTTCGCTTAACGAGGTGGATCCCTGCAATACCAACCAAGAACCTTTGTGGTCCATCTTCTCCCAAGGCATTTTTCACTTTTACTGTTTTCTATTTTACTAGGTGACTAGCTCTGCACTGTGCTCGACGATAGACTGAAGCCACTGAAATCTGATGCTCCTTTTATACCCCATTACCCCTACTCTGATTACGTCCTAGAATGATCGATCGAAGTTTCTATAAGGTTCGTTACACGCGGAGCTGTTGCCTGCATTACATTTCTAGAACCATCGATATTGAATGTAATCTTTAACGGTTTTGCGGGAAATATCAATCGAAAGTTTCAACTTCCACCTATTATGAGACATATTTAAAATTCAGTGTCTCGAACCTTTCAGAAAATTTGAGGTAATCTCTGATGATTTTCTATAAATCGAAATTTCGGGAAGGTCTGACATATGACGCGTTTTCTCGATACTTCTAGTTCTAGAAGAATCGATGCAGTTAATTATAACGGTCGCTCACTCAAATATCTAACGCTCGAAGAAAGATCGTGTACAATTTATAAATGCGACCAACGATATGTGTCCAGCGATGAAATTTCATATCAACCAAACGATGCTTGAATAAAGTTCAACGTTAAAAATGTAGCCCAACAACGCTGACAGTGAGCGATATTTGGATTGAGAGTTCTACCCAACGATGTTTTTAATATTTAACGCCGGAAGGAAAGATACCAAATAAAATTCAAAATCAGCCTAACTAATTCTTAACTGATTTTTAACTAATTCTTAACTAACTGAATTGTTTTAAATAAATCTTCACTCGATGTCAAATTAAATGTTTGGTTTATTTAAGATAAAGGTAAACGTAGTTAAAACATAAATTCACAATGGTTATAAAAGTCTTTGAGCGTTGTGTTGCTCAAGGATGTATCTAAAGTATCAACGATTTCAGTCATATCTTCATCATCATTGTAGTCGGTTTTACTTTCAGCGTAATTCCTGATAGTTGACTGATCCCAAGAAGTCAAGAACCAGGTCTTGAGAGCTCGAACATTTCGAAATGCATAATTTGCATTCCAGCAATGAAGGTGGTGATTGCATCTTGTTAAAACTGAGCTGAAAAATTTTGTCAACGGAGGGCAGCCCAGATCTTCCAGATTATTCACATTTTGCACGTACTGGTCCAACCATTTTTCTATTCCAATCCTTTAACGTAGACTGCACTAGCACCACCTAGTGTATCTCGAATAATAAGCCTCACTTCTTCGTAGGGTATGTCACCTGCAGTTCATTCCAAGCCATGGTAATTGCGCGTCAACCATAAATTTTCACTCTTTCATTTAGCAGGCAGCGAGTCCCAGTAGTAGGGTGGTTCAAACAGGTAGACCACAGGTTGAGCGTCTTCCTGAAGAGTAATTATAGCCAACTCTTTGAAGATGAACTGGTTCATGGGCTTCTTGAAACCTTGTACGTCTACGATGAACTCCATATCGATGAAAACTGAACTCTATTACTGAAATCATCTCTATTTTATACCTTTTCTCCGCACCACTACTGACATTACCCCCACTTCTGTCATTCGCCCCACCACTATCATCTTAAATTAACTTTTTCACGCTACCACTAAGGGTCTGGTACTAAATCATACGGTCATGCATGATTAGACAGTAGGCTACAGTTGTAACGGGAAAATTGTTTGCAGATTCAAATTTCAAACGAACGTCCACAGAGGTCTGTTTGAGAAACTCATTTTGTTTTGAGCAATCAATGACACTAAGAGGAGCGTATTCTTTGAAACCACTTTTCTTCAACATTGGTTCATGCTCTTTACCATAGCAGGCAGCCTGGAAGTTTGCATACATCTCATACAGTAGTGCAAGCAGGATGAAAAGAATTAAAGACATGTGTATGAAGATCATGTGAACATTGACATGAGTTATTTACAATTTAGAGACTTATGTTCAACATGTTGAAATACTGACAAGTATGGATTTGTTGTCATTGATAAGGATAGTGAGCTCAATAAGGGAAGCTACAAAAAAGGTTTTGACTGTTTTATCTCTCTATAAATATATGTCATGTAGTGGAAATGATGTCATTATACATTGAGACATCAACACATCAACATGTCAAAGTTTCACAAGTAAAACGAGGTGCTCCGTCAAATTGCTAAAGCTAGTGACGCGATTCGGCGTCAACATCGAATGCTCAAAATGGGTAAAAAAAAGTCACTGAAAAGATGATGAGTGAAACGTTTAAGCCAATCCTCATGCCACTGCAGAAACTGATTGACACATCGAATCCTTCAGTCAAGAAGGAAGTTAAACAAAATGAGCTTGTAAAGAAAAAAGATGAGGAGGATGAGCAGGAGGAGGAGGATGATAATGCTTCCTTTATGACTGCTGATGCTGAAGGAGAGAAAGATACAACTTTGCTTCAAGAAGATGTCGTGACTGAGCCTGCTGATAATTAAGAGTATTCAACGAACAAATTTCTCAGGATGCTGCACCAAAATACGAAGCAGTATTTGGATATGGTTTATGGTGTGCATAAGCTCAATGATGGCAGCCTTATGATTGGTGACAAACCCATTAGTTTTGAGGGGCAATATATCAATGTTGGTGGTAAACAGTATCTGGAACCGTTGGTCTGCTTGAACTGTTGTTTAAACAAAATCCAGAAAAATCCCAGATAAGCACTGACGATCGAAACACTTATAAGGAAATTTTGATTGCCACAAATGCACATAAGAAGCGATACAGTCAAAGTGAATTCATTCGCACTAGGACAATAATAAGTACAAGAAATTTAATTCAAAATTGTTTAACGTATCATGCAGACGATCGTCCAAAGGTGGAGGTTCCCTAACACAGTATATGGTAGCAACAAAAAATGTTTAGGTCTACAAGGTCTACTGGGACGACCCTAACGAACTAGTTGATCGTCTTGTATCCCGTCTATCGGGACTTGTACAGCGTATTGTACAAAACGAGACACATACTGTGTATCAAGTCACATAATCTATGCGAACAGAGATTGACAATAATAATTTGATAATACGTTCACTCGAAGAATCAATCAACGAAAAACTGAAAAACCTGCAGATTGACACCCAACAAGATTTGTCAGTCCGTAACACTGAACACATTGCCCAGCTGGCTGCTCGATTAAACGCACTCGAGAATGAACAAGGAGAAATTGGCAGTAGTCACATAACTGTATAAACCTTCTAGAAAGAATTATCCACGTCGTCGCGTGCAAACGCGTGGTATAGACGATATGTGGGACGCAGATTCAGTTGAAATTCTACCCCATACCTATGAGCATAATGGCTACAAGTATTTACTTAACGTTATAGATATTTCCTCCAAGTACGCCTGGGCGGTTCTTGTTAAAAGCAAGAATGGACCAGATGTCACTTCAGCAATGCAATATATACTTGAGCAGGATCGCGTGCCAAAAAACGTACACACCGATGAAGGCAAATAATTTTATAATTCACATTTTAAAGAACTTATGCAACGACATGGCATCAATCTCTACTCAACGCATAGTAATCTGAAGGCGTCAATCTGTGAAAGATTCAATCGCACGCTCAAGAATCAGATGTGGTCACAATTTGGCTTGAGAGGCAACTATAAGTGGATAGACATTCAGCCTATTCTCAGCTCCAAGAACAATAATACCCAACATCGATCAATCGGTATGAAGCCAAAAGATGTCACTACCGAGGATGGAGAGCAGCTGATGCAACGCTTAAAAAACCGCAAAATATACCGAGGAGAAGGCCAAAGTTCAAAGTTGGTGACAAAGTTCGAATCAGCAAGCACAAGTACGTTTTTGAGAAAGGATACACTCCCAACTGGGCAACAGAGATATTCACGGTGGATCGAGTTATGCTTACGAATCCAGTGACTTACAGGCTCAATTTCACTTTTATTCGAAATAAGATAGGTTTTTTTTTGTCTTAAAAGAAAGCTCAGGGTTTTTCCTATAAGACTATGTAGATTAGAAAGTGGGATTTGAGTTTTTAATTTATGAAAATAAGCGTTGAGTACTCCGGTACGCTCATGACGCTGGCTCTTGAGTTCCGCCCGTAGCACAACGTGGTACACCTTCATTGTATTGCTTTTACGAAAAGTAATAATACTATATGCTCGCGTAAATGAGCTTTCGTCACATAAAATTCGTTGATAAATAGCAAATATTTCAATCAGACTTGACTTATTGTCAGATTTGACAATAACTGTCATTGAACAATTAGAGCAATGGGTGCGTGTCCAGAGTGCAAGGAAGTGATTTCCAGAGGAGGACCTAAAGTCCTTGTTTGTTTAAAGTATGGTGTTTTGACCCATCTGGCCTGTGCGAATTTTA
Organism: Andricus curvator; assembly: GCA_932195095.1. Taxonomy (NCBI): domain Eukaryota; kingdom Metazoa; phylum Arthropoda; class Insecta; order Hymenoptera; family Cynipidae; genus Andricus; species Andricus curvator. The sequence continues at coordinate 37,923 of CAKNYM010046473.1, read as the reverse complement.
ATATTTCTAAAAAAAACTTTGATAAACTCAAGAAGGGTCAGACAGATTTCTTCTGCATAAAATGCAAAGGACAAAACATTAGCGACATCTCTACGGCAGCCGATGGTAGTTCGTCTGGGAAACCTACATCTAATATTCGCAACGCAGACGGTACGTCTTCCCCTCACGCTCTTGCCCCCTTGGCAGCAACGGCTACCAACAACCAGCCTGATCTTGCTGCTATGATCAGAAATGCTGTCTTGGAAGGATAAAAGGATGCGCTTGCGCAGTCTCAGTAGATTCTTTCCACGATCACTGAATTTGAAAATAAGCAGCAAGCGTTCAATGATAATCTTCTAACCTCCATTCAAACTATCAAAGCTGACATTGCTGATAACTCAAATCGAATTTCTGTGCTCGAAGCTGGCTCAGAAATTGAAAAGGAAGATATAAACAAAATTAACAAGGATGCCACTGATTTAAAATTAAAAGTGGCTACTCTTAATTTCCCTATGAAACCCAATGAAGACCTTTTTACTAACATCGACTCGATAGCTAAGGCTCTTGACGTTCCCTTTACGAGGGAAGATGTGGTCAAAATATACCGAATTATAAAGGCACCTGCGCTCACAAAATCCTCCAACCCGCCCATCATTGTCGCGAAAGTCGGCAATCAACAACTGCGAGATAAATTCATTGAGAGACGTAAGGTCTTTAGAGACTTCTCTACTGAAAACCTCGGGTGGCCGAGCAAAGATATACACTCTGTTTATCTACGTGAGGCCCTGTTACCTTTGAACCGAAAAATCGACACCATTGCCTTGGGTCTCAGAAGAGAAAAATTAATCAAATATCTGTGGATTGCGGGCGGAAAATTTTTTTGTCGCAGAGAGGATAGATCTCCGCGAATTTACCTGGCTAATTTGCAGACCGGCAAGGGACTTAAATAGCAACTACTGCTTCCTAGTATCATCCTAAGTATATATGTCGGTAAATATAACATAACTTGTCAATGAGACCGATTTCCAACTCATTTACCATACTCAATAATTTTTTCAATTAAAAACTTGAATTTAATAACACAAGGGTTTCTCAGTTATTCTAACTGTTCTAATGGAATTTATTATGTTCTACAAAAACATCTGTTAAATCAAAGTAATCCTGACTATATTGTGTTTCATTTTTTATCTGAAAGATCTATTATTGTATCGACTGCACGAGATTCTATAAATAATGCTAAGATTGTTTCTCGCTCTATTTCGGAGTTTTATCCTTCTACGGTATACTCAAGTTTTCGTGCTTCAGTACAACTGAAGATTCTTTTAGATTTATATCAACACTGTCACTTCAGCAACTATTTGACTCTTCTTAACCCTATTTGTAATTACTTAATTTTTATCTTTAGCTTTTGACAAATTTGCGCCTCTTCATACCCTTAAAGCAAAAAAGAAGGCCACTCCTTGGATTACATCTTATATCAAAGTCTTGATGAAAGAAAGAGAGAAAAAACGTAGATTGGCAAAAAGAACAAAAAATAGTATTATTCAAGCCGAATTTCGTAAACTGAGAAACTTAGTTCAAACCAAAATCAGGGATTCATACAATCAATATAATTAAAATTCTATTAAAAACAGGAATAAAAATGAAAACATCTGGTTCCTCTTAAGACGACTTGGACTTATTCCTCCAAAACACTTGGCTCCTGATAACAATTTTTCACCCGCAGATCTTTTAACAGCTTTCACTACAAAACCCACATTCCTTGCAAATTGCACTCCTTCCTCTTTCGCAGTTCCCTCTACCTTTGATAATACTAAATTATTCTTTTCTGACATATCGCAAGAAACCCTAATTAAAAATCTCTTAGAGGTTAAGTCAAATGCTCAAGGTTCTGATGGTATTTCAATTAAAATGATTCGCTTAGCTTTACCAGTCATTTGTCCTATTCTCTTGCATATCTATAATGCATCTCTACAGGTGGGAATATTTCCTGATACTTGGAAAGAGGCGATCATTCGCCCTGTTCCTAAAATTTCTAACCCTACCTCTCCCAAAGATTTCTGCCCGATATCCATCCTCTGTGCCTTGTCTAAACCTTTCGAACGCATTGTCCATCAGCAACTTACAGCACATATTGAAACTAAAAATTTAATGGACCCAATGCAATCTGGGTTTCGTGCCAGGCATATTACTCTTACAGCTACACTTAAAGTAACTTCTGATCTTAAACTGGCAATTGATAGAAGGGAAATAACGGTTATTGCCCTTTTTGATTTTTCTAAAGCGTTTGATACATTTAACCATAATTTACTATTATCTAGGCTCAAATCACTTCACCTCTCAAATATGGCTGTGAAATTGTTTGAATCCTATCTTAGTAACCGTTCTGAAAGAGAACAAATCAGCAATGGCGAGTGTTCTGACTGTGGGGAGGTTAAGATTGGTGTCCCTCAAGGTTCCACGCTTGCACCTACTCTATTTAATATTTATACATCTGAACTTGGTAGTGAACTTCGACACTGCAACTATCACAAATATGCTGATGATTTCAAGCTTCACCTCTCCGGGCCTATTGCCACTCTTAAGAGCTTACTTCAAAGGGTACAGGAGGATATTGATTTGGTGGTGCAGTGGGCCTTGACAAACGGTCTCACTCTTAACCCTGCTAAAACTAAGGCTATAATCATAGGACCTTCTTCCTCTCCTTCACTTGTAACAATTGCAACCTTGCCTCCTCTCTTGATCGATGGGCATCCCATCCCCTTTGTGGATTCTGTGAAAGATTTGGGCTATATTCTTAATCGCTCTCTTATATGGAATGAACACGTTGCGGATATCTCAAGGAAAACCTTTAGAGTCCTCCAACAGCTTAACAGGAATAAAGAATCACTTCCTACTTCAACGCGTATCCTCCTACTTAAAAGCCTGATCCTTCCTTTCTTTGACTACGGCTGTGTGGTATATGACGATATTACTGACGAGCTGAATGCCAAGCTTGAGCGTACGCTTAATGCTTGCATTAGGTTCATGTATAACATCCCCAAAATTGAACATATTACTCAGTATAGAGAAAGAGCAGGACTCCTTAACGTCGCCAAAAGAAGACAATTTTTTATGGGTAATTTACTTTATAGCCTATTCAGTAATGAAGCGCCGCACTATCTTGTCAACCACTTCCATTTCACTGACAAAGATCAACCAACACATTCCAAACTCCGTGAAAGGAAAGCAGTATTAAAAATTCAGCCACACCGTACGTGTAAAATGCAAAGCTCCGTTGTTATTCGTGGTGCTCGCCTTTGGAACAAACTACCTATAACCATTAGAAATGCACCTTCACAATTTCATTTTAGCAAACTGCTTTTTAGTTACTTATTCAACACATCAAATCTCACCCTCGAAATCACACATTGGTAACACTTAAATTCATAATTAAAATATATATGAGTATGTGTATGAATGCGTATTTACTTTTAAGTATGCATATTTGCGTATGTATATTTATAGTAACCTTCTGTTGATATCCCGGATCCAATTTTTTGTATTATAGTTTAGTTCTTAAACTTTGTTAATATCTATTTTTTATTTTAATCGTCAAATCGGTCGCCGTCACATTTTAATTGTCATATGTATCACCTGTTCCTTATAGGGCTATTTAGCCCTAGAAACTTTTCATGAATAAATACAAAATACAAATACTTGTTCTTCATTTGTTTCTCGTCAGGTTATTATAGGAAACAAATGAAGACTGCGGTCATTAGAGAGATGAGTTTCAAATTTCATCCGCTAGATGACAAAGCACTAAAAATTCTCAAAAGTGAGAACAAAAATCTACGGTATAAGACAAGCATTAATCATCCTTATATTTTATTATGAAATTGGATTTCAAAACGGTGTCACTTTGCAGGTTTGTTATATGATTTTTTATATCGCCATATATTCTACTTTTATTTTAGTTTGGATTTTACAACTTATGAAATTAAAATATCAAATTTAAGATAAAATAAAATATTAAAAAAAAAACAGTTTTCGACCTTCAGCTACCATACCCACCCTTTGCTATTTTTCAACTCAGTTTTTTACTGGCTATGGCCCATAAAAAAGGTGAAAATAATCAAGGGAAATGGACTAACAAATGCTTCAATCCTTTCAAGAAGGAGAATCATAACAAGACGCGAAATACACGCCGTATTTCTGAAGGCTTACGATCGCAATTTCTTACACTATCTGCAGAACTAAAAATTTGTGCTTCATGTATGAAAGACCTTAGTAAACTGCAAGAATTACCAGCATCAAATTTAGAAGACACCGATCAGCCTCGTAATGATGTTCTTGCGGATGAAAACGTTGATGATGTTGAAACTAATGAAATGATCATGTCAAATGAAGAAACAATGTCAAATGATGATGACGATCCAGACTTCTCCTTCGGGAAAATCGAGATGAATGTTACGCTGTGCAATGACAAATATCATGAGGCCGCAGTTGAAGTTCTATATCAAACCAAAGAGAAGTTTAAATTACCAACGAGTAGAGCTAAGAAAATTCAACTTCTCGCACTGGCTCCAAAGTCTTGGAGTCGCAGGCAACTAATGGTCGCATTCGAGACATCCGAACGACAAGCTAAATATGCGAAAAAGTTAGTTGCTAACAATGGGATTTTAATTCTGCCTACGCCAAAAAGAGGAAGGCCTTTTAGTCTTGAAACTGAAGATCTCGTATCCAAATTTTATGAGCGTGACGACATTAGACGCTTAATGCCTGGAATGAAGGATTGTGTGTATGTTCGAGTGAGTGTCAAGAAAGTTCTTGTTCAGAAAAGATTGATTTTGTGCAATTTAAATGAATTGTATGCAGAATTCCAGTCAGAATATGAAGATATTAAAATAGGCTTCAAGAAATTCATACAACTCAGACCGAAACATTGCGTTTTGGCAGGGAGTAGCGGTACCCACACAGTATGCGTTTGTGTTCACTATGAAAACGTGAAGTTAATGCTAAAAGAAATAAACATGCAATATTTAACGAACGATCCAGAGTTAATTTTAAATGGTTATCGCGATTGTTTAAAGTTAACTGGGTGCCCTGATGCGACAAGTTCCTGCCAATTAGGAGAATGCCAAAATTGCATGGTATTACTAAAATTAAAGATAATTTGATTCAAGTCATTATTTTTCAAAAATCTAAAGATAACTTTGAAAAATGGTGAATTCGTTATCTCATTTGATTTCGCTGTGAACTTTAAGTTTGTTCACCAAAACTCCGCGAAAGGATTTCACGGGAATAATGATCAGGCCACAATATTCACAGTAGTTATTTACTATGTAAAAGATGGAGAACTCAAGCACAAAAGCATGGCAATCATAGCGGACAATTGGAGTCATGACACTGTTGCCGTTTATGAGTACCAGAAGGTAACTGTGAATTATCCTATGGGGTAACACCACTATAGGAATTTCAAAAAGTCGATTTTTTTAGCTAAAAATGTACTTTAGGGGCCTAAAAACAATGTGCACTTGGTCCCATTGAAAAAAAAATTTTAACAGGTCGAAATCTTGATTTGACCGAAGCGCCTCGAAGCGTGCACTAAGCGCTCCAGTGGCGCACTCGGACCCAACGCTTTTATATTTCTTTTACCTGTCGAAATTGTAAGTGGGACGGTTACTCATGGAGCAGGAGGTCATTAGCCCTTAAGTACATGCTAAGCGGCACTCCGTACCGCACTTTTTGAAAAACTTGAATGCGCGCGTTCTTAGCACATTGTGTGACCCGAGTGCCACAGGTATTCTCTTTCCAACTAACGCCGAGGAGCACGGAAGCTATGCGGGTTTCCAGAAGCCTGCCTTCCGTATTCCAAAGCATGTCAAAGTGAGAGGGTCCCTCTTTGTGGCACGGCGTACCGCCAGCGTGTGAAAATGTGAGTATTCCCAATCATTTTTTTTCTTAAGTTATTCAATTTCTCACTTTTTTTCTATCGTAGCCACTTCCTTTATTGCATTTTTATTGTCCCTCCTGCTATATTTGAACTATCGGAGTGAATAGACTGCCGGTACCGGCAGAAAAGTTCTCTGCTGGTACCGGCAAAAGGTACCCCTTTGACTCGTTCCAGAAATATTGTTGGTCAAACCCTCACCCCTTTCCAACGTCTCATGGAGGCGGAAAGGCATCCCTTTCTCTGGTTAAAGAAATAATGTTGGCCAAACCCCTACCCCTTTCCAGCGTCTCATGGGGGCGGCAGGGCACCCCTTTGACTGGTCACAGAAATAATGTTGGTCGAACCCTACCCCTTTCCAACATCTCATGGTGGCGGGAAGACACCCCTGTGACTAGTCACAGAAATAATGTAGTTCATACCCCTACCCCTTTCCAATGTCTTTCGGGAGGTGAAAAGAAACACCTGTGACTGGTCACAGAAATAATTTTGGACAACCCCCTAACCATTTGGACTAGTCACAGAAATAATGTTGGTCAAACCCCTGCCCCTTTCCAACTTCTCGTGGGGCGGGAAGGCACTCCTTTGACTCGTCACATAAATAATGTTGGTCAAACCCCTACACCTTTCCAACGTCTCGTGTGGAAGACACCCCTGTAGTCTGCGTTGGGTGCAATACACTGAGACAAATTTGAATTTCTATTTTCACGAATTATGTTTCGTTTCATAAAATATCAAGATTTTGAGAGATTAAACATTACTTAAGCACGGCTGTACAGTCTATTGATGTTACCCATTCGTTTTAGAGCCATAGCATAATTTGATGGAACAACAGGCAGTCGACAGGCGGCAGAAATGGAAGTGCGGCACTGAGTGCCGCTAGCGTGTACTAATGTGAAGTCTTATGTAAGCGTGTCCGTAAGGGTTAGGGTTCCTCAGGTGTCAACTAGGGTGCGCTGAGTTCTATTACAAATAGTATTTGCAGATTAGAGGTAAGAATGAGATTTCATGGATTTTTCTGTTAGTAAAACTTTAAACGCGTTTTTCTCGAAACCACATTTTTCGACCTGAGCGGACAGATTACTCGGGCATCAACAAACGGATTGACTTCAAATTTTGACAGCAGCTTCATAATTACATTCTTCAATGTATTACGTAGCCCTTTTTTTGATTGGACGTAAAAAACTCCTACGTAGTACCTTAGCCAATGGTATATAGATTAAGAACTTTTTTGTTTTTTTCTTCCAGGTCTCATACTTTTCAAGTAATCCGTCCGCCCGTGGAGACGTTTAAAAAAAAGGCATTTCGCGAAATTAGCTGCATCGGAGCCATTTTGTATAAAAACGTAAATACAAAAAATGTTTTTCCATACTTCGATATATGCTTAAACACCCCTTTTTAAAAAGAAATCCTATTCCCTCTTTAATATTCTCAAAAATAATTCACAAAGTTAGTCTTGTTTTCGGCCTCTAGGGTGGTGTTACCCCTTAAGACAAATTTTGCAGTCCAAAACGTGTACTACGTCTCAGACGAAGCAGGTCAGCATTTTAAGAACAAGAGTAATTTCCTAATATCCTAGCTCACAAGGCAGATTTCGGAATTCCAGCTGAGTGGTATTACCATCCTACCGCTCATGGTAAGGCAGCATGTGATGGCATAGGGGGGAATGTTAAACGAAATGCAGCAAGGTTCAGACTAGAATGTTCCGCTAAAGATCGAATCCTAGATGCCTTATCCCTATTTCAGTGGGCGAAGAAGTACTGCAAGGAAACTGAAATCATTTTTAATAGCAAGGAAGATCACGAAGCTACTGCTAAAGATCTGAAAAGCAGATTCGATGCTGCAGTGATAATCAAAGGGACTTTGCAATACCATGCATTTATACCTACTAAAGATGGGAGACTTCAATTGAAGAAATTTTCCTCAGCCACGGAATTCGACTACTTCCCAAAAGAAAAGAAACGAAAATTAGAAAACAAAGTGAAAACAACTGTCACTAAAAAAACCCGACCTCTGATTCAATAACTTGATTTTGCAAAATTCCAAATTTTTTCAAAATTCATCAGTGAACGTAATGCAGGGATTCAAATAATGGCAGTCTCAACCCTGTAAAATGCAGAGAGCGATAAAATATACTAGCATATATGTATTATTACTTTTCGTAAAAACAATACCATGAAGGCACCACGGTGCGCCGCGGGGCTCTAGCACCAGCGTCATGCGCGTACCAGAGTACTCAACGCTTATTTTCATGAATTGAAAATTTGAATCCCACTTTCTAATCTGCATAGTCTTTTTGGAAAAAACCTAAGCTTTCTTTTAAGACAAAAAAAAACCTGTCTTATTTCGAAAAAAAGTCAAATTTATTTTTGACCTTCATTTTTGAAAGTCAAATATTTACTTTTTGACAAAATGTGTAGGACCAGTCAAGGGGCGTGAAAACCCCTATCGAAACCATACTAGACAACAAAATTTTCATCGCTATTAAAAGAGTTAAAAATCGCCGAAATAGACGATATCCACGAAAATCCCAAAACTTTCACCCCCTCACCCTCAGTCAATACTTATCCGAATGACAACATTTTTTTCCCATGCACTACTATCCAATAGCACAACACTTTGCCCAAGTTTAACTTAGATCGGACAACTTTGACTTTTTGAGTGGGTACACTTGAGAAATAACTCCATATATATATATAAATTTATCTATATATATATATATATATATATAATAAAGAACAAAGTTTATTGAAACACGTGGTAAATTTTACCACGTTTAATTGATAAATATTCACGGTTGTGCTTATTTAATTACACCTCAGACAATAAAAATTATGTAAACGCAATTTTTTTAGCGGTTTATAATATTTCAAAATGCGTCCACAAATGCGAACTAAAATGCGGCCGTGGATGCGACCGCAAATGCTGTTTCTTATACGCGTCCGCAAATGCGGCCGCAAATTTTCAGTAGGGGTATACCTTGTGGAAAAAGTAATCAAGAAACGTGGTAACAAAATATTTGTGAAGTGGTTAGGTTTTGACCGTTCACACAACAGCTGGATAGATAAATCAGATATGTAATCAACATTGTGCAATGTTGAATCAACTTTTGTGCAATGTTGAATCAACGTTAAGTTGATGTTGAACCAACGATGAATCAATGTTAAACCAACGATGAATCAATGTCAAACCAACGATGAAAAAATGAGTGCTAAACTAACCATAAACTTATGTGTTAAATTTATGTTAATTCTACGCTTATACGAACTAGATATAAGGTTTTGAGAAATAAAAAAAGCCATTCATACACATATCTGTGACCGTCCGCGAAGAAAGGGACCTAATGCGAAAAAAACGATTTTAATTTTCTTACGCCAAGCGATACTTTTTGAGTTACTCTTTCGTTTCCAATAATTATAAATATTATGAGTTAATTACTTTTCTTGTTATTAAGCTACAAACATAGGCATGATAAGCGTACGCGGAGACCGAACGAGAGGCCTACGAAAGCCAGCCCCACCATTCACCACTACAGATGTACGCGACGTGTCCGTGAGCTCCACTGGCTCGTGCGTAAAAGTGTAGCGGTAAGTGGAGGAGGTGCTTTTCGTAGACGCATCCCCAGATAACAATACGTGCCGGCACGTGATCGGCCCGACGGGCTGGAGACAAACGTGCCTACTAAATGCACGCGTCAGGCCGGCAGAGTCGGAATGCGACCGAAGGGCGAACAACGATCCGGCACATTAGACGCCCGTCGGTCGTGCAAAGGGCGAGGAACGACGGGCCTGCGACTTGCACGAGCGCTGCAGGCTGATAGTGCGAGTAGATTGAGATCGAAAACACGCATGCGCGTTTTGGAGCAGCTGTTCTTGCCGTGTGTATCATCTCGTGTGGCGTTCACCCGTGATTTTTTCCTCGGATTTAGCGCGACGTGAGTCGTTCCGGATGAAACGCACTGAGGTCGAGGTCTTGGACCTCGACACCACTACTGTTGCGGAGGAGGTTGAGGCTGCGGTCAAGAAATGTCTTGGAGCAGCATCACCTAAGCAGATAAGAGTCACTCTCACGAAAAGGGCCTTCAGAGGAACGCTGAAGGCATTCGTGGGAGTGACAGAAGAACAAGCGCAAAAAATAATACAAGCAGGACACCTGAAGGTGGGATGGGTGTCCTGTCGTGTACGGAAAAAGATGGAGGTGATGCGCTGCTATCGCTGCCTAGGCTTCGGCCACATGGCAGCGAACTGCGAGTGTCCAGATAGGACCATTTCATGCTGGCGATGCGGCAAAGAGGGGCATAAAGCTGCAGTATGCGAAAGCACACCGCAGTGCTACCTCTGCGCCGCAAAGGAAGATAAGCCCCGGACAGACCATCTTCCGGGGACCATGAGAAGCTTGGCATTCAGAGAGGCAGCCTCGTTGAAGAAGCCTCTTGGACGTGCAAGGTAACATCGAAGCTGGGCAGGTCCGACGAGAAGCCCAGTTTACTAGAAGAAGGCCAAGCTGGCCCATTGGATGAAGGCCGAGGCACAGCTGGACTTCAGCAAATCCTTCGACGTTGTGGAACGTTTCGTGCTCAAATCGGACGCTGCGGAGATGAAGAGGGACTTCATAGATGCACTGGATAAACTTAAAATAGAGCACAGAAAGGTACGGCTGTGCCCTAAAAAGATTATGGAGCTTAGTAAATCGAGGAAGGGCACGGATCCGGATTCGATCGAACAAGTGGAGGTGGCTCAAAGTGCCATGAACTCAGACGGATATAAGGTGAGAGAACTACACCGAGGGTTCAGGTATTACGAAGAGAGCATCAATAGGGTGCTTAGAGAGAGGTGCCGCAGAAATTTCCGGAGGAAGCTACGGACACGCGCAAGCGGGAGAGGGAAATAACCCTCATCCCGCCCAGCGGATCTGGAGCTGAGAAGCCAGCCCTGAAAAAGACCAGGACACACGAAGGCGTCACCTGGTCTAAGGTTGGCAGGAGAAGGAGGAGCAAGGAGGAGAGAACGGAGGAGAAGAAGAAGCAGACCGAGCAGGAGGTGGTGCCTCAAAGGGGCATTGTGCCCGATAAGGGACAAGGAGCTCCCAAGAAGAAGAAGAGGAGAATCCTTCGGGAGGCCGTGACCATCACGCCAGCCCCGGGGATGAGATATGCGGATGTCCTGAGGGACATCCAGAAGAAGGTGAAGCCTGAAGACCAAGGCGTCAATGTCAAGTCCATCAGGCAGACGAGGACGGGCGACGTCCTCATCGAGGTGAGTGCCAAGGCGGAGGAGCGGCAGCACTTCGGTGATGCCATCTCGGAGGCCCTTGGACAAGGCGGGTGTGTCCGACACCTTGTCCCAAGGGCGCAGGTCGTGGTGTACGACCTAGTCGAGACCACGGAGGCTGCTGATGTGGAGGCAGCGGTGAGGAAGGCCCTGGGAGAGCAGCTTGGCTCTCCACCTAGGGTCGGCCTCACTAAAACGAGCAGCAGAGGCTGCATCCTAGCTTTCGTCGAGCTGGATGCGGCCGCTGCTGCAAAAATGGAGAAGATCGCCCGACTGAAGGCAGGATGGGTGAACTGCCGGGTAAAAGCGCATAGCGCCGAAACCCGGTGTTACAGGTGCCACACTCTGGGGCATGTTGCGCGAGAGTGTGCTGCAGGGGATTTCAGCAAATGCTGTAGGAGATGCCTACAAGGGGGCCATAAGGCGGTGGAGTGCCAGAATCTGGCAACACCCCGTGCACTGGCCCCCTAGTAGGCAGAGTAGCAGAGCGGTTCAGCCAACAGCACTCAGCCAGGATGTCGAAGGCCGACGAGCCCGCTGTGCGGTATCACCGCACTACTGAGGACGATGCGTGTATCCTGGCTGGGTGAGGGTTGGTTGCACGGAAGAAGAATGCCAAGTTGGCACTGAAAGTAGAAGCCGAAGCACGGCTTAGTGGCCTTTGGCCTGGGGCTCCGAGGCAATGTTTACCACATTGCTTCGGAGTCCCATGCCAAAAGCCTAGGACTCTGAAGTAATGCGAAAGCGGTTCCGGAGTCCTGGGTAGGCAGGTAAAAGGAGTTAAGGTTTAGTGGCTAGGTGCCGTTTGGTAAGTCCCACACTCCCCTTCGTTCCTTGTGGGCTGCGCGCCCATGTGTGCATCTTACGTGTATGTATATTAAGTACATATGCGTGAGATGCATATATTGGGCTCGCGGTCCCCAAGGTTCGGATATGGTTAGTGCATGAGCATTCGCCGTTTTTACTTCTTTAAAAAAATAAATAAATAAAAAAAATAAAAAAATCATCATCCCAAGGACCTCCGCAGTTGTCTGCGGGGAAGGGGAGGTGTCACCCCTACTTGGCGCGACCCCGGGTTGCGGATAGGGGAATGCTCGCTGGAAACAGAGGGTGGGGCTGAAATAAAATAGGCCCCGCGGACCAAACACACGATTGGTGACGGTCGCAGCCCACTGGGAGTGCTCCGAAACCATGTTCGGTCTTTCCACCGTCATGGTCTAGGGGCTGCTGTGAGCTTGCTCTGCCGAGGTGTAAGCTGCGACTGGGCATCTGGAGCCAGCCCCTTCGGGCCTTGATCAGGGAGTGCGTGGTGGCTGCAGGGATCGGAACCTGCAGTGCTCCGGGCGAGTCCGGTCCGTCCGTGTATTCCGAGACCGGTTAAACGAAGGCTGGGCCCCAGAGTACTGGGGTAGGACTTAGGTCCGAGGGTATACCCGTTCCCAGTTATTTCGGCCCGCCCCTCCACGTACGATGCGCTGGTGAAACGTTTAATGGATACTCTAACCACAAACAAAATGGATAAAGACACAGAGAACACGAGTGCAACAGATAAGGCACATGGGAAAAAAGAGGAAGGCACAGAAATGGATATAGTGGACGAAACCAGCCATAAAAATCCATTCGCTCAGTCATCATGCATTCAACGCACACCTCCTTGTGCGCGAACACAGTCCTTACCGGACATTCCGAGTTCCCCGGAGCTTCTTGAATGTCTGGCCCCCTTGAAGCGGAAAAGAATTGACGACTCACCAGAGAGTGAGAGTAGCAACAACACACCGGAAGGGATGAAATTTATGACCCTAGTTCAGAAAATGTGTAAGAATGTTAAAGAGCTAGATAAAGTGATTAAAGAGACCTACAACGCCAAAAGGGAGACTAAGGAGATAACCAGCGTACTTTTCTCTCTTAGCCAACAAATCCTCAGCAAATCAGGCAAGAGAGCAGGAGATCCATAAGCTGAAAGCGGAGCTAGATTCCCTTAAGGCTAGACAAAATGAAGAAGCCCTGGAGCTGCGAACTAAGAATCGCATTTCGTGTGAAGGGTGCCTCAGGGCCGCTAAACTAGTAGAAATTAGGAGAAAACTCAAGGGAAGTGGCACTTTCCAAGAATACCAGAAAGCTGTGGATGTCCCCTGGGACGAGGAAGTATGCCCAAACGTACATGCATGTGAAGGAAGTGTTTGGGAGTCATCGAATGAGGCAGTAATTGTTCTGCCATGTAGTAAGAATATCTCATCTGAACAGCGATCAGTGGAGAGAGCCATTGCTAAAACTGGTGGAAAAGCTGGCTTGAAAAAACAGGCCATAGAGAAGGGAGATGTTGCTCGAATGATCTATACGATGAGCTTTCCCGACGGTGAAGAGGAGACAACACAAGAGAGCAGGGATATTTATTATCCTATTATTTCGGACCAGGGAACGAAAGACGGTGCTTGTCCCGAAGATATATTCAGGGCAATTAAAAAAACTAAAGACCTTATTGTTAAACACAAGAAGACAAAAGTTGCAATACCAAAGCTGGAGGGAACGAGTGGTAAAGCAACCAGAAAGATCCTGGAATTTATCTTTATGGATACAAATATTGACGTCAACATATACGGTGCAGTAGAAAAGAGGGTTGTAGAGTCAAATGAAACCGACGCTCAAAACAACAGAAGGAAAGAAAAAGACTTGACCTATCCTAAGCTTTGGAGGAAAAGCAGGCCGCGCAAAGAAGAAGCTATATGCATCAAAATGGCAGGAACTTCCTATGCATAGAAACTAAATATTGTGAAGGAAACTCTGAATCCCGAAGAGCATGGAATAGAAATCCAAGAGATAAAGAAGACGAGAAATGGTGACGTCCTGCTAACCGTTAAAAGTGGTGACCCGGAAGTTCTCAAAAAACAGGTGGCAAAGAAGAACCCAGCAGCCAAAGTAACGGTTCTCAAAAATCGGAGGGTCATCCATATAAGAGGAATGGATGGGGTTGCGTCAGAAGACGAAGTCAAAGAAGCGATCCACAGGGATATAGGAATAGACAAAAATAATTTTGAGGTAAGAGCTTTGAGACCAGCATATGGAGGAAAACGGAATATAACTGTTATCATGCAAGACCTAGATGCACAGAAACTCATTGAACGAGGGAAGATTAAAATTGGGTGGATAGTCTGCAGTGTGTCTGAAAGAGTGGGAGAGGCTAAATGTACTAACTGCTGTCAACTCGGACATCTAAAGTCAGATTGTGATGGCCCTAACCGTGAAAATCTTTGCCGAAAATGTGGAAAAGAGGGCCACAAAGCCGTGGGTTGTAAGAATACGCCCCACTGCCTGGATTGTCAAGAAGAAGGGCATCAAACATGCAGTAAACAGTGCCCAAAAAATCGAACAAGATTTGAAGGCAGGCAAGCAAAGGCAAAAAATGGCAGGAGACATAATTTACCTCCAAATTAATACGAATAGGAGTCGAGCTGGACTGGATATGGCGGTCCAGTATGGCAAAGAGAAGAAAGCAAAGGTGCTACTGATTAGTGAGCCGAATAAAATAGCCGTTGCAGGCAGAAAAGACTTTGTCTACGACAATGAAATTGAAACAGCCATAAAGGTTTTAGATGGTAAGATGGTGATAAAGGACTACGGATGTGGCTCGGGTTTCTCCTACATTGAAACTGGGGGTATAACAATCTACAGTTGCTACTCCTCAGGGAACAAAAAAGTTGAGTATCTCGAAAGCACTCTTGGGGAGATTGCAGAAAGAATCCGTATAAATAAGGAAAGCGCTATTGTGGCAGGGGACTTCAATGCGAAGTCGCCACTATGGGGTATGAAGTACACGGATACTAGAGGCCAAGCCGTTGCTGAATGGGTCGCGGAAAACGAGTTGGTGGTTTTGAACCAAGGTGATAAACCGACCTATCTAGCGCGTGGTTACTCCTCAGTGCTGGACCTAACGTTTGCTACTGAAGATGTGAGTAGGAAAATCGAGCAATGGAGGGTAAGCCATGATGAATCTATGAGTGATCATAGATACATCATCTTCAGAATAGTGCAAGAAAAGAGAGAGAATACTCCAAAAAAGAAAGAGTACACCGGATGGGTGGTGTCGAAGTTAAACAGGCAAAAACTGAGCCAACTAGCTAGTGAAATCGTCATAAATGAGGATACAATTTGAGTAGACGGATTCGCAAATGTTCTCAAGGAGCTCTGCAACGAAACTATGCCAAAAAGAATGATAATTCCTGGGAGAAAGAGTGCATACTGGTGGAACGATGAGATAGCGAAATTGCGGGTAGACTACAATAAAGCTAGACGAATATATACCAGAAGCGTCAAAAAAGGGATTGAAACAGCAATTATGGAAAAGTGGTTGATCTACCTAAAGGCGAAAAAAAGTCTGCGATCCAGCATTAGGAAGGCAAAAAAGGCCATCACCATCACCATCACCATCACCATCACCATCACCATCACCATCACCATCAC
>CAKNYM010046473.1:0-22184 GCA_932195095.1 Andricus curvator | reverse complement strand
CATCACCATCACCATCACCATCACCATCACCATCACCATCACCATCACCATCACCATCACCATCACCATCACCATCACCATCACCATCACCATCACCATCACCATCACCATCACCATCACCATCACCATCACCATCACCATCACCATCACCATCACCATCACCATCACCAAGGCAAGGCAATATGCATAGGAGCAAAACAGCGGATGATCTCCTAACACATATGTCACATATGTGAGCTGTTACCTTACGCCAAACGAGTCAATCCTGGACTTCCAGGAAAAACTGGATTCTCTGGAAGATACTATCCAGGAAGCCGAAGGTGGAGTCATAGTTGCCGGTGATTTCAATGCCAGGGCAATAGAATGGGGATTGCCTAGGACAGACTCGCGTGGAAGGCGCATAATGGACATGGCAGCAAGACGAGGGCTTTTAGTCATGAACGTAGGGAATAAAGCAACCTTCAGGCTGCTTATTTGCGAGTTTACAGGTGGGCTATAGTTATTGATTAAGATAGAAAGTGTCGAAAAAACTTAAATGTAAAAAAAGCTCAAATCTATTGTTATATTTTGGGTTAAGAATTCATCTCTTTTGTTTGAAAATTCTACTGTTTGGTGGAAGATTTAATTATTTTCATGAAAATTCGACTATATTGTGATAAATCGGCTATTTTGTTAAAAATCCATTTTTCAGTCGCAAATTCAACTGTTTTGTTGAAAATTCGTCTTTTTGAATGGAGAATTTATCCATTTCTGTTGAAAAATCTCTTGATAGAAAAGTCATATTTTTCGCTTGAAAATTCAAGAGCTTGGTAAAAGATGCAACTTTTTTTAAAAATTCGCCTCTTTTTCTTGAAATTTCAACTATTTGATTTTAAATGCAACTATTTCGTTGAAAATTAACTTTTTCGTTTGAAAATTCAACTATTTGGTTGAAAATTCATCGCTTTTGTTTGTTAAAGCCTTTGACTTTGTAGCTAAATAATTACTACGGCACTGGTCGTGACTAGAGACGTGGATTATTGGGCTCCGGTATTTTTGCTTAACAGTTTTTATATGCGGGCGAATTTTGTATACATTTTTTGTTTCAAATGAACTAGAAGCAGTTGTGTTTCGAATTTTCTATGTGGTGTGAACGGTTTCTGTCAGAAATCTAGAATTTGTGAACTTTTTGTCCGCGTGAGTTTTGAATTGACGCCTAATATCATGGTGGCGTGTGGCATCTGCAGTGGTGCAATCACGAGAGGGGCCCCTGGACTATTATCATGCAGAAAATGTAGCATTTTAGTGCACAGTGGATGCGTGAAGGAAAGAGACAAGGTAAAAAAGGGCCTAAAGAAGTGGTTTTGCGGTACGTGCTCAACTTCGGCGTCGAACGAAATCGCTCGACGAGAAAGAAAAACTTCTTCTTCATTAGAGACAATGGAGACTGCTACCAATGACGTCAGCAGGCCAGGGTCGCCAACAGCAACTCTGGAGCCCTGGGTCAAACAGGCCATAATAAAATCGGTAACTGAAGTGCAAGAGGCGTCATTTAAGCATATAATTGCTTCATTTGAAAAGTTTCAGAGTAAGTTAGATACCTCAATTAATAGCATGAAGGATAATATCATTCAAAACTCTCGACGCATAACTACGGTTGAAACGACTGTTGCAAGTAATGTTACGGAAATTCAAGAGCTTCAGGAAGTGACGAAGAAACTCTCAGTTACTGAAAACAAATTGACTTCCCAGGTGGCGCACTTGGAGAGCAAATGCAATTTCTTGGAGCACGCTTCTCTAGCCAATGTTGGAGAAATTCATGGTTTGCCTTTCAAACAGGGGAAGGACCTTCCAGCTGTTATGAATGAAATTGCGGCCGCTTTGGAGGTCCCTTACTCAAAAGAGGGTCTTATTTCTATTTTTAGAACACGGCCCTATGAACTGAATGCCTCAGGTCAGTCTCGAAATCCGATTATAATTGCTAAATTTATTCAGCAAAAGACTTGTTTTCGTCTTATTGAGCAACGTAAGAAGAAGCGAGATTTTTCTACAAGAAATATTTGTTGGTCTGGTGGGGAGGAATGCATCCTTTACATTAGAGAAACTCTTAACGAATACAATGTTCTTATATATAAGGATGCATTAAACTTGAAAAGAGCTAAGAAGATAAAGTTTCTATGGATCTCTGATGGCAAGATCTTTTGCTGTAAGGAGGAAGGTTCGCAGAGAATTATACTTTCTCATCTTCATGATCTTAATGGATTTCGCTAGCAATCACTGTGTGGACGTAGGATCATCTTTAAGAACTATATCGACATTCTAAGTAAATATCCTGTTTTGAAGAACTTTATTTTAGTTTCTTACTACTCTTTTTTGGATTCTACCTTTTTCTATTTATTCCTACTTATATGTATTCTGTTAGGCATATTTTTGTTAGTGGTAAATCCAATTGCTACAGGGAGGTATTTACCACAATTTACTATTGGGTCATGCGGAAAAAAATGTTTCATTTTTTATAAAAAGGTATATTTCGTTTATGCGTATATCTTTTATTTTATTTCATTTTTGCAAATTTACGGTATGGCTTCTCATACTACATGTACTACAGATCTTCGGTTTATATATGTCCTCTTTCGAGTAGTCTGGCTTGCTTTGGTTATTAACTTTTACTGTAACTCTATACTTTACTACGAGCTTCGTCTTCTGGAAAATAGTAACATATATCGGGATTTGAGCTGTTCATTCATCTCATGGACAAGTTAAGCTTTTGCCACGTTAATGCTCAGTCTCTCTCGGCACATTTCCTTGAGTCTTAACACTATTTTAGTACGTGTTCGTATCATATCATCGCAGTGTCTGAAACTTGGCTTAAGCCTGACATCCCTTCCAGTGCAATGTTTTTGGAGGGTCACATGCTCTTTTGCAGGGACAGAGAGGAGAGAAGGCGGGGGGGGTCGTTGTCTGTCTTTATATACATCAGAGTCTTAGGGGTTCAGTAGTAAGAGTGAGTCTACAGGCTAATTATCCTGTCGCTGACTTTCTCTTTGTTGAGGTTATTTCGGGGGGGATTGTTCGCTAATTGGGGTTATTTATAAACCTCCTAACGCTAGCTATAGTAAAGAACTTGAATCAAAAATATATACACTTACTCCTAATTATAATAGCATAATACATTTGAAATGTGTAATTTACTCCGCGGGACTTTCTACAGTGCCACATGATTCCACTCATCACTCTAATTTTATTACTACACGCCTAGACTTAATTATTATAGATGACCTTGACAAAGTACTATCCTATTCACAGCATGCAATTCCGTTCTTATCTAATCATGATCTTATCAACATTCAGTACCAAATGACCAGTAATCTCCCACCTAAACATACTCCTACACCGACTCGAAATCTTAGACTAATCAATGAACAAGTGTTTCAGGATCATTTAATACCATATGATTGGGCGAATTTATCCTCAGTTTGTGGCGTGAATACAAAGGTAAACGGTCTAATTTCCATTTTGACTCATGCATTTAACGAATTCGCGCCTTTATATGTACCACGCTCTCGAAGGAAAACGGCCCCATGGATTACGGCAGAATTGAGAGAATTGGTGAGAAAAAGGGGCATGAAACGTAGATTAGCAAGAAGAACCAGTAATAGTAGTATACAAGCGGAATTTCGCAAGCTTCGGAATCTTGTTCAGACGAAAATTAGGGACTCTCGCAACCAATTTAACTTTAACGCAATCAGAAATAAAAACAAAAAAGAAAAAAATTTTCATCTTCTCAGGCGCTTGCGTTTAATTCCACCTAAACAGGAATATCCTGATCAAAATTTCTCTACTAGTGATTTCCTTACTACATTCATGTTGAAACCTATTGCGACATAACTTCCAACTGCCTCCTCCAATTGTCCTCTGCAGACATTTGATAAATATGATTTCTTCTTTTCTGACATTACTCCTGAGACCTTCCTTAAGGATGTAATGGAAGTTAATTCTGATGTGATCGGTGTGAATGGAATGTCGATAAAAATGATCCGGTTAGCTCTTCCAGTTATCTTCCCAATATTATTAGAGATTTATAATGCATCTTTAGAATGTGGTATTTTTCCAAATATATGGAAAAAGGCAATAATACAACCGATACCTAAAATCACCAGTCCTACCTCCACTAAAGACTTCCGGCCAATTTCTATCCTTAATGCGTTATCAAAGCCTCTTGAACGGATTGTGCACAAACATCTAACAAATTTTCTAGATACTAATAAATTATTAGACCCTATGCAATCAGGCTTCAGAGCCAAACATAGTACACTCACAGCGTCCCTCAAAATCACTACTGATGTTAAGCTGGCGATCGATAAAAAGGAGATTACGGTTGTGGTACATTTTTATGTTTCTAAGGATTTTGACACGGTGAACCACAGTTTACTTTTACAAAAACTCAAATCATTCAAAATGTCGAATTCAGTAATAAAGTGGTTTGCCTTCTATTTAAGTAATCGTTCACAAAGTGTAAAGACTAGTAATGCTGATTTGTCTGAATGGGTGAAAGTTAAGAGTGGAGTTCCGCAGGGTTCCACACTTGCACCTACGCTTTTTAACTTGTATACCTCTGGTCTTGGAAGTGATCTAAAATTTGGGAAGTGTCTTAAATACGCCGATAACTTCAAATTGTACCTTTCCGGACCTGCTGTAGAATTGAATAGACTTCTCAGTCAGATCCAAGAGGACATAGATCGGGTTGTGCTTTGGGCTGAAAATAACGGTCTTGCTTTAAATCCATCTAAAACTAACGCTATTATTATTGGGCCTTCGGCTTCTCCCTCTGTGGATGCACTCGCTGCCCTCCCTCCTTTGAGGGTTGGTAATGTTACTATTGTTTTTCAAGAATCGGTCAAGGATTTAGGATACTTGATCAACCATACTCTGTTTTGGAAAGAGTATCTAGTGGCTATTTCTCGGAACACCTACAGAATTCTACAGCAATTAAATAAAAACAAAGACTCCTTACCTACCTCAACTAGGATTCTACTAGTTAAGAGTTTAATTCTCCCGTTCTTCGATTACGGATGTATTGCTTATGATGATATAACGGATGAACTGAATGGGAAGTTAGAACGGGCACTTAATGCACGTATCCATTTTATATACAATTTACCAAAAAGTGAACACATTACTCTCTATCAGGAGAGAGCAGGGTTCTTGCCCGTGGCTGAAAGAAGGCAATTTTTTATGGGCAATTTGCTCTTTACAATATCTAGAAATGAAGCTCCTCAGTATTCACGTGAATATTTTTCTTTTGTTGCTAAAAAAACATCCCAATCATGCCAGTCTCCATCAGAGGAACTTAGCTTTAAAAATACCGAAGCACAGCAAATGTAAACTTCAATGATCGTTTATGGTTAGAGGGGCACGTCTATGGAATAGAGTACCACTAATTATCAGGAAAGCGCCCTTTTATTATCATTTTAAAATCCAATTTTTTAAGTATTTATTCAATGATTTAAATTATTTACTCGAAATTGCCCATTGATAATAAAATTTAGTATTATGTTGACCTCTTACTACTAATGTAGTTTCTGATCTTATTTAATACATATCGTATAATTACAACACTACTGTCTACTTCAACATATAACATTTTGATTATAACGGCCTATGTTTAATATTAATTGATAGTATTAATTTAGTGTTGAATACACATATCCAGTTACTGTGCCACGATCATAG
The DNA here is from genome assembly GCA_932195095.1 of Andricus curvator. Classification (NCBI taxonomy): domain Eukaryota; kingdom Metazoa; phylum Arthropoda; class Insecta; order Hymenoptera; family Cynipidae; genus Andricus; species Andricus curvator. The sequence continues at coordinate 16,472 of CAKNYM010046473.1, read as the reverse complement.
TTTCAAGAATATTACCATGTATATTTTGTTCCTTAAAGGGCTACTTAGCCCTAGGGAATTTTTCAATAAATTGCAATTACAAATTACAAAAAACTCAACTCTTTTGTTGAAAATGCAATATCATTTGACTTGAAATCTTAGGAATATGGTACCTACATTAAAGTTATTTAACAGAATTTATTTCCGTATTTTTTTTTACATTCTCATCATTTATGATTCAGAAAGCATTAAAATCGTCCGTAATTTCACACTTCAGTTTTTCAACGGATCACCACGTTTTGAGACCCCCTGAAGCCAAAAATCATGTTTTAGCGATGGCGTCTGTCTGTCTGTCTGCTGGTCTCTATGTCCGTAAGCCCGATAACTTTCGAAAAAATGAACGTATCAAATCGTGTTTTGGCACACTTTTTTGGGGTCCTGAAAGAAAGAACGAGTTCGTTAACCAGCATTCCCTTACCGACGGTTTAGGGTTTATCCATCGAAAATTGTATGCAAAAATCGAAAATTCGAATTTGATCTATTTTGTTCAAATTGCAATATTTTTACTTGCGAAAGGTTAGGAATTTGAAGCGTCTCGTATTTAATTCAATATGACACCTACATTAATTTTATTTAAAAAAATGTATTCCCCTATTATTCTCATATTTTCATGTAAAATCACCGCTTGAACTGTTTCAATTTCTATTTCTCCGGTTGTCTAGTTTCTTTTGTCAAGCATCGAAGTATAAATACAGCAGTTGATTGTTGAAGGCTTATTTAGTTTGTAATAAAATGAATTAAAATTTGTCTGAACAATAGAATTTCATCAATTTTTGTAAATCAAAGTCAATAAATTACATGAAGCAGTTCAGGATATTTGAGAATTTAAAAGTAATAATATCCATTAAAATGGGAAAAAAATATTTATATTATGCTACTGAATGACCTCTCAGAAATTCCTAAACGAAAAGGTGATACATATATATCTTAAGAATGTAGTTATTACGTGAAACGAGCGCGAATTGAAGAAAAATTGATAATTGCGTGCGCATTCATTAATGAAAAAGAGGGGATGAACGGGTCTGATGAATGCAGAGACCAGCTCCAATTCGGTGACAGGTGGGAATCTCCGTGCGAAGCTAATCCGGAATTTGATGCTTCAGGAATTGTCCAGGAGGATCCTATTGCTTGAACAAGAAAGTTAATGTTTAGAAATTTACATGAAAAAGAATTTTAATATCTGAAAAATTTAATAACATCAACTAATTAGGCCGTGAGGAGTTTGATTCTTTTTTAACTTGTTTTAAGTATGGGAACTTAACAATAAACCTCTTTGAACGCTAACATAATATCACGAAGGACCAGTAAGGAGTAGTATCCCTGTAAGTGGGGAGTTGGACGAGCGACGTCCAAGAATTCGTTAATGCTTGCCATGAATGAAAACTCGTATGCTGGGTCGTGCACATGCGCACTGGCGGGTGCATTGCCAACGATGTCAACACGTGTTTGAAGTTTCGAACTTGTGTTTTGAACATTTCTGTGCTGCCGGTTTTGTAAAATAGAATTTCGAATGTGAATGTTTCAATAAAATTTAAAGAGTACATATTTGAATTTTAAGGAGTGCATGAAGCTTGCAGCGTAAGTATGTATTTGTACTAGTTGAATATACCAGTCTAGATGTTTCAAAACATTGAATTTGTAATTGTAATTTTGATTGTATTTTATTGTATTTTTGATACCATTTTCCTTCTCGTTTTTAATTCAGGAACGTGATATACACCAAACAAAATAAAAACACAAACGAACATAACCTACATATGCATCGAGATGTCAAAATATAACGTAGGGGAGTGGGTATAACACGTGACTGCGAAAACAGATCTGCGCATGTGCATGACCGTGCATACGAGTTTTCATTCGTGGCAAGCATTAACGAATTCTTGGACGTCGCTTGTCCCACCTCTGCTCACCAAACACATAGGGTGATACCACTCCTTACTATTCCTTCGTGCACAATATTAATGTTATCATTTTGTTTTATTGAAAACTAGTTAATTGAACACCAAATAATTTATGATAATTTTGAGAAAATGAATTTTCTTCAACCCGTTTTAAGTATGGGGACTCAAAAATCTTTTCTCTGTATCTCATAAATAATACTGTCTGGTGATAATTATGGTTTCCAATTCGTTAAAAAGAATAAATAAAGTGCAATTAAGATTTATAAGAATTGAAACTCAATTGGATTTATAACCCGTTTTAAATATGGGAATTCATTCAATGAATTATCTGTCATTACAAATCTAAATGGTTCACATTCTATAACTCGCGAAATAAAATAAAATAATACTGAAACAATCCTGGACATTCAAAATGCTAATGAAACATAAAATCAGTAACGTTTGCGATAACCAATATTGAGAATCCGAAGTAGTAGATAAAAAGCTAAATACTTCACAGAGAGAAATCTTCAGAAATCCCCTTTCGCTTTTGTGATCCCACACTCTTTTTTATCGTAACATTAAATTACTTAGAGTTGAAATGTCAATCGTGGTCGCTAATAAAATCTTTTATTTCAGGTTTAATGCTCTCACAGGATTGGTGCCCATGCATATATTCGGGGCCAATTTCCTGAACGGATAAAATTAAATTCGTCGAAAAATCAACGGCTATAGACATGTTTCTATAACTAAGATTTAGCGATACAGTTGAATTTAGAACCAATTTAGCCAAAGTATATAAAAAATGAATATTTGTTCGAGATTAATTATCTAAAAGTAGAATAATGCTACATACATGTGTAATGGAATCGAAATTTTTCAGTAGATAAGTGTTTGTATTGGCATTACAGACCTCTTTTTGTGTGAGCAGAAAGTCACTTTGTTTTTAGTCACTTTTCAGCCTCAATTAGACACATTTTTCATATTTTGTTGAAGTACATTAGTCTGTGGCAGCCCTGGCAATATATGAAACCACTTATATTTGAAAAGGTCTATACATCACAAATATTTCGGTGAAAATTATAATTATGCTCATCTCGCCTTGGCCTTTTCTATCAATTTATCGGCCGTGGCTACATATACCGAAATTTTGGTACGAATAGCTGAATTTTTTTTGGTAAAAATTCCAGATGCAAGGGACTATTTGCACTGAAATTTTCAATCTGTCACATTTTGATTGCCTTAAAATTTTTTGCATCAATATATATATATATATATATATATATATATATATATATATGTATGTATGTATGTATGTATGTATGTATGTATGTATAAATTAAACCTCTTTTTAAAAGCTTTATATCAACCAAATTTTTATTCTCTTTTTTAATACGAAATTCACTGATTTTTCGTTTTGCCATGCTGCTTTGTACAGAAACGCACCATTGCTTACTTCTTCATGTTTCCTGACCATTTTAAGAAGGGGGTCTGGTCCATTTGCAACTATATGTGCTGTACCCATAATAATCCTGTTGTGAAGACATTCAAGATTCAGTATTCCGTGACCACCTTGACGGCTTGAGATGTAAAGTCGTGGAACAGAAGACTGAAGGTGCATGCTTCCGTTCATGTGCAAAGCCTTTCGGGACCCGATATCGAGGGATCTGAGCTCGTCCTTCGTCCATGTAACTACTCCAAATGAATAGAGTACTACGGGGACGGCAAGCATGTTCGTTGCAGATACTTTGTTCCTTGTCGACAGTTCGGAAGACCATATACGTCGGATGAGACGTTTGTGTCTGCATCGGAGAGTATCCTTTATCGATGTCACGTCCTGAATGCGGCTCTGTGGCACGCCCAGGTATGTATAGGTATCTCCAGCGCAAAGGTGTCGTATAGCTCTTCTGTCAACGAGCTCAGGATTTTCGGGGATGCAATGAAGTTTTCCTTTCTTCAAACTAACCTTGGCGCATTTCTCTAACCCGAACTCCATTCCAATCTCTTGAGTGTACTCTTTGACAATTTTTAGAGCTAGATGTTGTTTCTCTTGATTTCTAGCATAGATCTTAAGATCATCCATGTAAAATACATGAGTGACCTTATGCTTTCGGTTTCCAGGTTTTCCGCAGAGGTACCCTTCGGAATGGCGAAGTGCGAGAGATAGTGACAATAATGTGAGGCAAAAGAGGAGACGGCTCATGGTGTCGCCCTGAAACACACCTCTCTGAAAGGTGATACTGTTAGGGATCACACGAAGTTTTCCAGATGAGATAGTAAATCTGGTTTTCCAAACCAGCATTAATCTCTCTATGCACCTCACGATGTGTGGCTGAACCTTTAAGCTTTCCAACAGACAGATGATAAGTCTATGGGAGGTTGAATCGGAAGCTTTCCGGCAATCAATCCAGGCCATCGACAGAAATCGCTGATGGGATGCTGCGACTTTACAGACACATCTATCGATGAGCAAGTTCTCCCGACATCCTGCTACGCCTTTCTTTGAGCCGCGTTGTTCATAGATCTCTCGCCACACAGGTCCAATTGTCCGAACAATCCTATCATTTAGGATAGCTGTGAAGATCTCATACAGTGTGTCCAGACAAGTTATTGGCCTGTAATGCTTAGTGCCAGCTAAGTTGCCCGTCTTCGGCAGAAGCACTGTGCGCCCTTCCACCAACCACTCCGGAATAGGCTCTTCCGACTTCAGATATGAGGCGAAAATTCAGGCCAGATGCTGGTGGGTTGAAAGAAACTTCTTCCACCAGAAGGTCTTGATACCATCTGGTCCCGGAGCGGAATAGTTCTTCATGCCTTTTAATACGTTTTTTACCTCCTCGGTTGTGATAGGTGGGCATTCCTCCTCAGCTGTTATGAGGGCATTGCACAGCTCCTTGAAGCTATTTATGTTCTTTGAGCCTTCTTCAAGTGGATGTTGAACTTCTTAGACTTCTCTCCAAAATGGTTCGACCCCCTCTGGTTTGGGCGGATGGTCGACAGTAACTGGAGGGTCTTGGAAGAGTCGAGATGGGTCAGACAAAAACTGTTAATTTTCTCTGACCCAGCTCTCTCTCCGCTCTAGACTTCTCCTAGCGTCAGATAGTACTCGTATTCTGTCAACAATATGCTGCCTGATGATCAGTAGCTTTGACTTGTTGATTGTGTAATGACGGATCCTCTGTTCGCGCGCGAACTGTAGAAACCTTGGCAGTGAAAGTCCTGCCAGATGTTATGTAGTGAATCACACACTGAATGCCGGACGCGTACTGTCTTGCCCAGCCTATCTTTGTGCTGAGTTGATGCATTCGTATTTTGGTCTTATGATCAACCGTTGGTTTTGTTTTACGGTTTGCATCTGCCAAAGTTCTCGCTGCATTGTACACACCACAATTGATAGTCCAGAGGTCGGATTCTTTGGAAAAATCTCCACGAAACTCATCATCCAGTTCAGTCAGATCTTTGGGCTTGGGAGAAACCTGAATGTTGATGATTCTCCGGGTCTTGAAGCATCGTTCTTCCTCTATTAGATGCCTGTTCGAAGTTGGTCTCAGTGTCGTTTCTCTTTCTCTGTTGCCGGCTTGTTCTGGCTGCGGTTGAGTAGGCGCTCCGCTTACATAACTCCTTTTCCGCAGGTCCTCCGCACGGTTTCGCATACGTTTTTGCGAAAAATCCGCGAGCTCTGGATGTTTCTCGCACCATAGAGCATGCAGTCGCGCCATGTAACCTTTTCGTCCAGGGGCCATACTGGTGTCATAGCACTCCAGCAGGTCTTGCCTGAGTCGATCCGTCCACTTAAAAGTAATGAGATTCTGCCGGTCAATCGCATTGACTCCGTCTTGATATATATATATACACACACACACACACATATATATATATATATATATATAATTTAGAAAAAAAAGAGTTAAACAACCACCACAGGGTCCCACTGAGAGCAACTGCCATCTGAAAAAAATGTCAATAGCCCCCAGTAGAACCGCGGTAAATCACACCTATGGCCACGTTTCATAAGCGTGAGATGGGTGGTCACAGGGAACGACGAAATCACAACGACAGGCCGGCGAAACCCTCGTGTGTCTTGAGGACACGAAGCCGCATTATGTCTATAGATATACGTAGTTCCTGCGTGGGTCGGACACCCTGATAGTATGTGTTCTAGGTACTCAGCGTGTGCATGACACGCTCTGCACGTATCACTGGGAACTTTTTGACATAAAATGCGCTCACGGTATGCTAAGGTGGAAATGACACCGTCCTGGCATGCGAAAATAAAACCCTCTGTACCTGAATTAAGCCATGATGATTTGAGGAAAGCAAAAGTTTGCTCCATCGACAAGGACTGTTTTTCTACATTTCTGTGGAAGTTTCCGTGCATTTTCTTGTCGAGTGGCTGCTGGTGAAATTTTCCAACCTCTGCTTTCTTTACTTTGGCTTTTAGAAGTGAAGCATCTAGATGGAGTAATGCACTTTCCTCACTCCTGATGTTAAAATTCAGGCCAAGGGTCTCGCCCGCTTAATCCGTGGCTTTGTAAAGGAACGCTCCTTCGCCAATCATCTCGTGGTTCCTGACCATCTTTAGGAGAGGATCTGTGCCATTCGCAACGATGTAAGCTGTACTTAGAACAATTCGGTTTTGAAGACACTGGAGATTCAGAATTCCGCGTCCGCCTTGACGGCGTGAAATGTATAATCGCGGAACTGACGAATTGATATGCAAGCTCTTATGTATATGCATGATCTTACGTGTGGTGACATCAAGGGCCTTAAGCTCGTTCTTCGTCCATTGAACCACCCCAAACGAGTAAAGTAGAACCGGGACGGCAAGCATGTTAGTCGCAGATACCTTGTTCAACGCCGACAGGTTGGAAGACCAAATCTGTCGAAGAATATGCTTGTATCTACTTCGGAGAGACTCCTTCACTGATGTTACGTCCTGAATGCGGCTTTGAGGCACGCCCAGGTGTGTATAGGTTCTCCAATATTAAGACGTCTAATAACACTTATATCCACAAGCTCAGGGTCCTTGGGAACGCCAGTAATATTTCCTTTCTTCAGATTAATTTTGGCGCACTTGTCCAAACCAAAGTCTATCCCCATCTCTCCTGTGTAGTTGTTGACGATATTTATAGCAGTTTGAAGTTTTCTTTTACCAGAGGCATAGATCTTCACGTCATCCATATAGAATACATGTGTGACCTTATGCTCGCGCTGATTAGTGTCGCTACAGAGGTATCCAGGAGAATTTCGTAGTGCGAGAGACAGAGGCAGAAGTGTGATGCAATAAAGCAAAGGGCTCATGGTATCACCTTGAAAGACACCCCTCTGGAAGGTGAAGTTGTTCGTTGTCACACGATAATTTCTAGATGAGATAGTAAATCTAGTTTTCCAAAGAGGCATCAATCTCTCTATGCATCTCACTATGTGTGGATGTACCTTCAAGTAAATCCAGGTCATTGTACAGAACGCGCTGATGGGCTGCAGCGTCCTCACAGACGTAATTCTCTGTAATCTGTAATCTGTAATTCTCTGGGTTGGACAAGTTGCCTTTTTTCGGCAGGAGTATAGTGCGTCCTAACACCAGCCACTGCGGAATGGGCGCCTCCGATTTTAAACATGAGGTGAATATGCGGGCCAAATGTTGGTGTGTAAAAGTAAACTTCTTCCACCAGAAGTTCTTGATACAATCTGGTCCAGCAGCGGAAAAGTTATTCGTGCCTCTAAGTGCTTTTTTCACCTCTTCGGCAGTGATTGGTGGACATTCCTCCTCAGATTTTATGAGGTTGTCGCAAAACTCCTTAAAGCGGATGATATTGTCAGTATCTTCTTTCAACTCTAGTATTTTCGGGATCTTGTACACCTCTCTCCAAAAAGTCTCTACCTCCTTGGGCTTGGGTGGATTTTTTACAGAAACAGGGAGATCGCTGGAGAGGCGCGATGGGTCAGCGAGAAACTGTTGATTCTCCCTGATCCAACTCTCCTTCTTCTGCTCGATTGTCAACAGCTTTTACTTGTTTAGTGTGTGATTCAAGATCCTTAGTTCTTGAGCGAACTTTCGAACCCTTTCCGTGAACGGTCTTCCAGATGTTATGTAGTCAATCACACATTGAACACGGGACGCATTCTGTCTTGCCCATCCAATCTTCTTGTTCAGTTGATGCAAGCATCTTTTGGTCTTTTGATCCGTCGTCGGTTTTAGCCTTCGATTTGAATCAGCCAAAGCACTCGCAGCACCACAAACTGAGCAACTGATGGTCCAGAGGTCGGACTCTTGCGAGATATCTCTATGAAGGGAGGCATCCATTTCAGCCAGATCTTGGGGCTTAGAAGGGACTTGCATGTTAATGTTCCTCCTTGTACTGCAATTGCGATCATCTCTCAGGAGGTGCCTGCTTTCTGCGGTTGGTATTAATGTCGCTTCCTCATCTTCGTCTGCAGCTTGATCAAGCAGCGGTTGAGGAAGCGCTCCGCGTACATATCCATTTTTCCGGAGGTTGTCGGCTTGATTTCGCAAAGACTGATGCGAAACGTGCTGAAGCTCTGGGTGTTTCTGGCACCACAGACTGTGCACACGCGCCATAAAGCCTCCGCGAACAGGGATAATGCTGGCATCGTAGGAATCTAGCACGTCATTCCTGAGTTGATCCGTTCACTCAATGTGGGCGTTTAGCCGGTTCGTCGTCGTGTTTCCATCTAAATTATTTTCAGCACCCCGAACTCTAGGATGATCGACATTGTTTGCCGACCCATTCTCTAGTGCTCTGCGCATTCGATCGTTTTGAACCGCATCTACAACATTTTGGTGTTTTGGTGGTTTCATTGTTGTTCACACGAGCAGCTAGGGAAAGGGTTCGTCCATCCTTGTAGAGCCCCGCGTGCAAGGATAAGGCTAGTACTCTGCGCGGTCTTTTGGTATCCCAGAGTCAGCGTTTAAGACACCTTACCCAGGTGCAATTCAGCTTTCGGCACGGTTGTTACGCCTTCGCTTAGGGGTTATTCCTTCGGGACCATCCCTGGACAATTGTCCGCGACTGCTTATTAATCATTGTAACCATATGCAGCAGAAACTCTTGGTGCAGGGACCCTCTATCCGCAACCCGAGGATGCATTCGGTGGCTTTGTCATAGGCCCTTCAGTTCAGAATGGAGTTCGGGTTAGAGAAATGCGCCAAGGTTACTTTGAAGAAAGGAAAACTTAATTGCATCCCCGAAGATCCTCAGCTCGTTAACAGAAGAGCTATACGACACCTTTGCGTTGGAGAGACCTATACATACCTGGACGTGCCACAGAGCCGCATTCAGGACGTGACATCTATAAAGGATACTCTCCGATGCAGATACAAACGTCTCATCCGACGGATATGGTCTTGCGAACTGTCGGCGAGGAACAAAGTATCTGCAACAAAGATGCTTGCCGTCCCCGTAGTACTCTATTCATTTGGAGTAGTTCCATGGACGAAGGACGAGCTCAGATCCCTCGATATCGGGTCCCGAAAGGTTATGCACATGAACAAAAGCATGCACCTTAAGTCTTCTGTTCCACGACTTTGCATTTCACGCCGTCAAGGTGGTCGCGGAATACTGAATCTTGAATGTCTTCACAACAGGATTATTGTGAGTACAGCACATATGTTCGCAAATGGACAAGACCCTCTTCTTAAAATGGCCAGGAAACACGAAGAAGTGGGCAAAGGGGCGTTTCTGTACAAAGCAGCGGAGGAGGTTGCTGAAACACTCGGCCTTGACTTCAATATTAGGGGTGAGCAAAATGCATCAAATCTTATTCATCTTGAATACTCACTCGCGAAGGCCCGGATTAAGAAAGCACAGGAGAAAAACTCCCACTAACAGCTCCTCGACAAGAGGATGCACGGCATCTTCCACAGAAATGTGGAAGATCAGTCGATGTCGTATGAGCTAACGTTTGCTTTCCTTAGATCACCCGGATCGAAGTCAGGCACGGAGGGCTTCATTTTGACATGTCAAGACGGTCTCATTTCCACTCTAGCATACCGTCGCCACATTTTGCTGAGACACTTGCGTGGAAAATGCAGAAGGCGGTTGTCCTTGTGTCGCTCCTTATACTCAGGGTGCACGAGATTTTTGCCGGATCATCGTATTGAGTTCGTCGCAGACTGTAACCACCTATCTTACGGTCGTGAGACGTGGTTACAACTGAAATTTTACCGCGATTTCGCTGGGAGCGGGTGCAATTTTTGAAATTAGCACCCGCTCCCGGCGACAGCCTGCGGTTGTCCTTATGACAAACTTTTAACTATATATATATATATATATATATATATATATGAATCATATGATCATATCAGAATACTCAACTTTGAATGGCTGTAAGTCACTGAAAATAAATTATGAAAATTCTGCAAAAAATATATGGGTTTCATTGATCCTTTCTGTGCACAGTGGTCAAATTTAGAGCCAAAATAATCAGTTGATAATGAGTTATTAACAAAAGAGTAGGGAGGTGTCATCTTCGAAACTAAGGAACGTACAGAGATGATTGTTAAAGCATAGGACCTTGCTGGCGCTACTGTTGCACGTGCAACAAGACCTTTTCTCACACTCACACAGTTACACAGTCCCTAAGCCTTGATGAACAAAGAAGGTTTTATTATGAAGAATTATTTATTATTATTAATTATTATTATTTTTCAAGAAGAAAATAATTTTTTAAACATTCAAGTGCAAGTTTTTGCTCATTGGCAATACCTACAACATTTTTAGAAGCCAAAAATGTGTAATGTGCTTCAAGAATCATCTCTGTACGTTCCTTAGTTTCGGAGATGACACCTACCTACTCTTTTGTTAATAACTTATTAACAAATGATTATTTTGGCTCTAAATTTCACCACTGTGCACAGAAAGGATCAATGAACCCCATATATTTTTTGTAGAATTTTCATAATTTATTTTCAGTGACTTACAGCAATTCAAAGTTCAGTATTCTGATATGATTATATGATTATTGTGCTTCTTCACCTTTCACTCGCCAGGAAATAATCGCTAATGATCTGAAAATTTTGAAACTCTGTATCAGTATTGGCCAAACCTTCACCTGCAATATGCATGTTGTCTCATCACAGTAAATCCCAGAGATATTATTTATCTGAAGTTGGATAAAAACGCTGCGAACAATTGAAAACTACAATTATCCGACGGCAGATAATCTTTATCATGAGGTGGATAAAAATTATTATCTGTCGTCGGATAATTGTAGTTGTCAATTGTTTGCAACGTTTTTATCCAACTCCAGATAAATAATATGCCTGGGATTTACTGTGATATTTTTAGAATTTTTTTCTACTGAGATTTTCACGAAAATCTGTACAAAAATCCAGGTGCCTACACTTTTTTGAGAGATAGTATGCTCTTGCCTAAGTTAAACTCACGTAAAATTCGATAAAAGTATTCAATGCAACAAACAACACTGAAATATAATGTGCAAAAGTCTTGTGCATATTCATGGCTTTTCGCAGAATTTTGAATTCACTTTTTTTAAAGTTATGTAAGCTTTTTGCAATCGTTTTTTTAGCCAAGTCTTCCCACTTCGGAAAGACTTGACCAAGTGCATTAATTTATTTAAATGACCGTGATAATAAATGTATCGAGGCCTACAATTGTTTATTGTATGTTTATCAATTACAAAGTTATGTCAATATTTAAAACAATGAAAATATAGGGGAATGTAGGATCGATTTCCCTTGGAATTAGGCTTTTTAGGATATTTTTCTCGTATTTTTCACGATTAAAACAAAAACTACACATCCTATCAAAAAACGAATGACAAATTTGTAGCTGTTTTTAGGATGAACAACTTTTGTCTATTTATTTTGTTCGTACCTTGTTTTGTTTATCTAAAAACAAAAACTATGCATCCTATCACAAAGTAATTAATAACAAAATTTTAGATCATTTTTGGGTGCATAATTTTTGTTCACGCATTTTTTTTCGCATCTTGCATAGTTTGACCGCAAAATTAAGTTTTTGATTTTTCATTATTTTTTGTGCTATCAAAATTTGAATTTTCGATTTTTCAACAAAATTCAAAAAGTCATTACGATAATCTTGTAGGGCTTCCAAAAAGCAACGTTTTTCTTTTCCTGACTGTTTTTCATATCGTGCGTTGTTTGGCTTAAAATTTATATTCTATTTTTTTGAATTTTGAAAATTCTATAACTCCGATCATCTTTTTTGTATCAAAAAAAGTCGTAATGATAAATTGTTCGAATTTCCGGGTACTACGAATATCCGTACATAGAATTTTTAAATCTTGGAAAAAAATTATCTCCAAAATTTTGAAAATGCTTTATATTTTGCATATTTATCCAAAATAGCTGGCTAACGAACTTTATCTTTAGTTTCCGGCACTAAAAGAGTGTACCAAAGGCCAATCTAATAGATTAATTTTTTTCCAAAGTTATCGTGCTCAGGAATATTGTATCATACTTACTATTATTATTACTGCTATTTCTATTACCATTGTAATTACAAATATTATCACTTCTACTATTATTGCATATTTACACTAACTACTTAACGGCTTATGAGTTCAGCACCCACGCGAATTATAATTAATAACCTTATAGGTAGAAAAACTCATGTAATCAGCTTGTTGCCCCTTAGTCAATTCTCCCCTGAAATTCATGGTCAAGTCTCCCCAACATTAGTTCTTGCGTTCAATGTGATACAAATTTTAGTAAAAACTCTTTCATAATTCCGATTGATATGAAATCATCCCTGCTTAAAATGACGCATAGGATCCGATAGAGTCAGATACAAAACCGGATAAAGCTGCGGATAGCCCACGTCGGTTTTTATTCCGTCCCTGTCTGGATCAATTTCGGTTCGTGAAACCTTAAACGGAAAACTAACGACTCTGTCCGGATTTTAATCCGGATGACATATGAAAAATAGCATTTTATCTGGCCCTATACGGAACTTTGTCGGAACTTAAGTAAGAAGACTCTTTTCATCTAAGTCCAAGAACCGTTTTCTATCTGGATCTATCCGGCTTTGAAGTGAACATCGGAAACAGAAAACTGAATTATTTTTTCGCCGGAATATTATGCGGCCCTATCTGATGCTATTTTGGAACTAACATTAGAAGACTGCTTTCGTTGAAGTATAAAAAAGGTTTTCTATCTGGATCTGTCTGGCTTTGAGGAGAACATCGGAAACAGAAAACTGAATTATTTGCACGACGGAATCTTATGCGGTCCTATCTGGAACTATGTCGGAACTTACATTAGAAGACTGTTTTCGTTTAAGTCTCAAAACGGTTTTCTATCTGGATCTATCCGGCTTTCAAGCGAAAAACGGAAACAGAAAACTGAATTATTTGCCCGAAGGAATATTATGCGGCCCTCTCTGGAACTCTGTCGGAACTTACATTAGAAGACTGTTTTCGTTCTGGTCCAAAAACGATTGCCTATCTAGATCTGTTTGGCTTTGAAGCGAACATCGGAAACAGAAAACGGAATTATTTGCCCGACGGAATCTTATGCGGCACTATTTGGAAGTATGTCGGAACTTACATTAGAAGACGGTTTTCGTTTAAGTCTAAAAACGGTTTTCTATCTGGATACATCTGGCTTTGAAGCGAACATCGCAAACAGAAAACTGAATTATTTGCCCGACGGAATCTTATGCGGCCCCATGGCCCCCACAAAGGGGTGGCTGGCCTGGCTGCAGTCAGGAAGCCCGGGACCGCGGGGGTCCACGGCTCACCAGCTATTTTTTTTTACAATATGAATCTTCAACCTAATAATCACGGTTAAGTGACTTCACCTGATTTGAACGGAGGAAGTTCAGAAATCAATTCACTATTTCACTATTTTATATTTATTTTTTTTATATTCACTATTTCAAATGTAAGTTTCCCGCCTTTGCATAGTTAGTGGTAATTTTAAGGTGAGTATAAAACTTAATCAAAAATCAAAATTAAGAAAAATTTCTTCAGCCTTTTGAAACTTCCCTTGAATAAACATGCAGAATTTGAGCTTTTAGAGTTAAAAAAAGAAGGATCGGGAGGGGGGACCGCAAAATTTTGTAGCCAAGGGGCCCTTCTCGGGATGTGGGGGCCATGTGCGGCCCTATCTGAAACTATGCCGGAACTTAAATTAGAAGACTGTTTTCGTTTAGCTCTAAATACGGTTTTCTATCTGGACCTATCCGGCTTTGAAGCGAACATCGGAAACAGAAAACTGAATTATGTGCCCGACCGAAACTTATGCGGCCCTATCTGGAACTACGCCGGAAATTACATTAGAAGACTGTTTTCGTTCAGGTCCGAAAACGATTGCCTATCTGGATCTATCCGGCTTTGAAGCGAACATCGGAAACAGAAAACTGAATTCTTTGCCCGACGGAATATTATGCGGCCCTGTCTGAAACTATGTCGGAACTTACATTAGAAGACTGTTTTCGTTCAAGTCCGCAAACGATTGCCTATCTGGATCTATACAACTTTGAAGCAAACATAGGAAACAGAAAACTGAATTATTTGTCCGACAGAATATTATGCGGCCCTATCTGGAACTATGTCGGAACTAACATTAGAAGACTGTTTTCGTTCAAGTCTAAAACCTTTTTTTCATTTCGATCTATCCGGCTTTGAAGCGAACATCGAAAAAAGAAAAATGAATTATTTGCTCGACGGAATATTATGCAGCCCTATCTGAAACTATGTCGGAACTTACATTAGAAGACTGTTTTCGTTTGTCTAAAAACGGTTTTATATCTGAATCCATCCGGCTTTGAAGCGAACATCGGAAAGAGGAAAATGAATTATTTTCCCGACGGAATCTTATGCGGCCCTATCTGGAATTATGTCGGAACTTACATTAGAAGACAGTTTTCGTTCAAGTTCGAAAACGATTTCCGATCTGGATCTATCTGGCTTTGAAGCGAACATCGGGAACAGAAAACTGAATTATTTGCCCGACGAAATCTTATGCGGACCTATCTGGAACTATGTCGGAACTTACATTAGAAGACTGTTTTCGTTGAAGTCTAAAAACGGTTTTCTATCTGGATCTATCCGGCTTTGAAGAGAACATCGGAAACAGAAAACTGAATTATTTGTCCGACGGAATCTTATGCGGATCTATCTGGAACAATGTCGGAACTCACATTAGAAGACTGTTTTCGTTTGTCTAAAAACGGTTTTTATCTGAATCCATCCGGCTTTGAAGCGAATATCGGAAACAGAAAACGGAATTATTCGCCCGACGGAATCTTATGCGGCCCTATCTGGAATAATGTCGGAAATTACATTGGAAGTCACATTTCCTCAAAGCCTAAAAACGGTTTTCTATCTGAATCTGTCGGGCTTTAATGCGAACATCAGAAAAAGAAAACTGAATTATTTGCCCGCCGGAATCTTATGCGCACCTATCTGGAACTATGTCGGAACCTACACTAGAAGACTGTTTTCATTTGTGTCTATAAACGGGTTTCTATCTTGATCTATCCGGCTTTAAAGCGAACATCGGAAACAGAAAACGGAATTATTTGCCCGACGGAATCTTATGTGGCCTTATCTGGAACTATGTCGGAACTTACATTAGAAGATTTTGTTTTCGTTCACGTCTAAAAAACGATTTTCTATCTGGATCTATCCGGCTTTGAAGAGAACATCGGAAACAGAAAACTGAATTATTTGCCCGATGGAATCTTATGCGGCCCTATCTGGAACTATGTCAGAACCTAATTAGAAGACTGTTTTTGTTTGAGTCTGAAAACGGGTTTCTATCTGGATCTATCCGGCTTTGAAGCGAACATCGGAAACAGAAAACGGAATTATTTGCCCGACGGAATCTTGTGCGGCCCTATCTGAAACTATGTCGGAACCTACATTAGAAGACTGTTTTCGTTTGAGTCTAAAAACGGGTTTCTATCTTGATCTATCCGGCTTTGAAGCGAACATCGGGAACAGAAAACTGAATTATTTGCCCGACGGAATCTTATGCGGCCCCATATTGAACTATGTCGGAACTCACATTAGAAGACTGTTTTCGTTTGTCTCAAAACGGTTTTATATCTGAATCCATCCGGCTTTGAAGAGAACATCGGAAACAGAAAACGGAATTATTTGTCCGATGGAATCTTATGCGGCCCTATCTGGAAAAATGTCGGAACTCACATTAGAAGACTGTTTTCGTTTGTCTCAAAACGGTTTTATATCTGAATCCATCCGGCTTTGAAGAGAACATCGGAAACAGAAAACTGAATTATTTGTCCGATGGAATCTTATGCGGCCCTATCTGGAACAATGTCGGAACTCACATTAGAAGACTTTTTTCGTTTGTCTCAAAACGGTTTTATATCTGAATCCATACGGCTTTGAAGCGAACATCGGAAACAGAAAACTGTATTATTTGTCCGACGAAATCTTATGCGGCCCTATGTGGAACTATGACGGAACTTACATTAGATGACTGTTTTCGTTCGTTTAAAAAACGGTTTTCTATCTGGATCTATCCGGCTTTAATGCGAACATCGGAAACAGAAAACTGAATTATTTGCCCGACGGAAT
>CAKNYM010046472.1:45849-57460 GCA_932195095.1 Andricus curvator | reverse complement strand
GCGCGTGGAGAGAAATTAGGGGAAGTGATGGAAAATGAATGGAGTTGGAGTAGGGGAAAAGAGCGAAAGGGTTAGGGAAGGTGAGAGAAGGAAGGTAAAGAAGGGCAAATAAGGGGATGGAAAGTAGGGGAAATAAGAGAAGCAGATGTAGGGGGAGTATGGGGAAATGAGTGTGAGGAAGTAGTGAAAGTGAGGGAAAATGAGGGCAGGGGGAGTAGGGAAAGTGAGAGGAAATAATAGAAGGGGAAGGTAGGGAAATGAGATGAGGAGAAGTAGAAAATGTTAGGGGAATTAGGGATGGGGAAGTGGTGAAAGGGAAAATAGGGGAAATTATTGAAAGTGTAGGTGGGTAGTGAGAGGAAGCGAGGGGAGGGTTCGTTGGGTAGTGCGGGTGAAAATGGGTCAGCTACCGCAAATCTTGACAATAGGTACATTTTATCAGATTTTGTCCGAGAGTCTCAAATATTTCAATTTGAAATTGAAAGCATCATTACATCAATGTTCATGAAATGAGCTAATCAAGAATCTCCTTTGAAGTACTTTCTAGAAAAGCTCTCGTGTAATAACATTGCAAGAAATTTTTTATTTTATTTTTTTTTCAAAGGACTCTTATTTTCTATAATGCTCGTGACGGTTTTCCTAATTAACTTCATTTTTCTTACGCTTTGTAGGAATGCAGCAACGCTATTTTTAGTTCTCAAGATAATTCTGACACTCGAGATGCAAAACTGTCTTGGTAAAGAAATGAGTGATAAAAACAATGCTTTTCTGACTCTTCTGTCACTAACGAGATATTATGTTTAAATTGCGGAAAAATGTGGAAAATGTCTGACTCAGAGCCCTTTAACGCTTTTACAAAATATGTGTATACACTCAAATGCCATTCTTAATTTTAGATGGAAAAACAAAACAGAATAATGCGGGAAGTATAGAAAATGAGCATATACAGTTATGTTCAATTTACATTATTTTCTGCATTTGACATTTCTGTAATTAATTTATTCAAATGTATAAATTAATTATGAAGGCTTTAAAAGTGTGTAGTTTGAAATCAAAAAGTCCATTTTAAAAGTATTAAGCATAAACTTTAATGTTTACTTAAAATGTTATTCTTTAGTCTGTAAATTATCGAAATTCCTATTTATTTATCGCATGCTTCACAGTCTTTCCCCTATTCCCCCTTTTCCCCACTTTCTCGTTTTTCTATTTGAATGCGAACGGATTGTTACAACCTAATTAAAAAATGATACAACTAACGCGCTGGGTGCGGCCCTCCTGTTGTTTGTCACGCTTGAATAAGCCGCTGCCTCCCCTTTCGGCCCCTTGTCTTCTCCATCACGAAACCGCCGCGGCATCAATTCTCGGAACGACGGAAATGGGAGATACTTAAATGGGATTCCCAGTCTATTTTTGGTCGAAAGTAAAAACTACTTTCAAAAAAATTATTTTTTGTTGTTGAAGATTCATCTACTTCGGTTGGAAATGTAACTATTTTGTTGAAAAATCTTTTTTGTTGTTGTTGATGATTCATCATTTCAATTGAAAATTCATCTCACTGGTTAAAAAAAACTATTTTGTTAAAAATTAAACTATTGTATAGAAAATTTGTCTTTTTCGTTTAAAAATGCAACTGTTTTGGTGACAAATTCAACTGTTTTCGTAAAAAATTCAACTGTTTCGTTGAAAATTAGCTTTTCTTGAGGAAAAGTAACTTTTTCTATTTCGTTGCAAATTAGCTTTCCTTGTTGAAAATGAACTTTTGCGTCGAAAATTAACGTTTTTGTCGAAAATTACCTTTTTTGTTTAAAATTCATATTTTTTAGTTAAAAATTATTCTACTTTGTGAAAATTTTTTTTTTTAGTTTGAAAATTCAATTCTTTTGGCAGAGAATTGAATTAATTTTCGTAAAAAAATTAACTATTTCTTTGAAACTCAGCTTTTTTTGATCAAAAATAATTTTTTTGTTGAAAATTTATCTTTCATGATTAAAAATTTCTTTATTTTGCAGAAAATTCGTCTTTCTAGTTTGAAAATTCAACAATTTCTTCAAAAATGAGCTTTCTTTGTTAAAAATGAACTTTTTTGTTGGAAATTAAGTTTTTTGTTGAAAATTAACTTTTTTGTTGACAATTCATATTCTTGGGTTGAAAATTTTGCTACTTTGTAGAAAATTCGTCTTTTTAGGTTGAAAATTCAATTATTTTGGTAGCGAATTGAACTATTTTCGTACAAAATTGAACTATTTCGGTGAAAATAAGCTTTTTTTGATAAAAAAACTTGCTTGTTGAAAATTTATATTTTTGGGTTAAAAATAAACTATTTTGTTGAAAGTTCATATTTTCGGGTTCAAAATTTGTCTTTTTAGTTTGAAGAATAATTTATTTTGGTAGAAAATTAAACGGTTTCGTTGAAAATTAGTTTTTTTTTTAAATTAACTTTTTTTTGAAAATATGTATTGTAGGGTTGAAAATATCTCCTTTTTTGTTGAAAATTCAACTATTTTGAAGAAAGTTCGTCTTTTTGGATTTAAAATTTCAACTTTTTTCGTGGAAAATTCAACTATTTTCGTCAAAAATTCAACTATTGTTCAGAAAATTAATTTATTGTTGATAATCAATATTTTCGGATTAAAAATTTATCTGTTTTTTGTTTGAAAATTCAGCTATTTTTGGTCGAAAATTCATCATTTGAGTTAAAAATTCATCTAGTTTTTGGTAAAAAATGGATATTTTTTAGTGGAAAATATACGTATTTGGTTGGAAATTTGTCTTTTTTTTTTGGTAGAAAATTATTTTGTTTCGTTGAAAATTCATCGTTGAGCTTGTAAATTCAACAATTTGTTTTCTTTTCTTTCTTGACTAAAAAATCTTTCTTGTCAAAATTCCTCTACATGGTTTAAAGTTGAACTACTTTGCTAAAAAACTCATTTATTTTGTTGAGGATTCGTAATTTTAGTTGAAACTTCATCTCTTTGGTTGCAAATTCAACTATTTAGTCAAAAATGAATCTAATTTGTTGCAATTTTTTTTTTAATCCTCTTCTTTGCTTGAAAATTCTACAAATTTGTGGAAAGTAGAATTACTTTGTTAAAAAATCATTCTTTTGGTTGATAATTCATCATTTTAGTAGAAAGCTTATCTCTTCCGTTGAAAATTGAACTATTTTTTGGAAAATTAGACTTTTTTGGTTAAAAATTTAACTATTTAGTTAAAAATTCATGTATTTTGTTGAAAAATAGTTGTTTTTCTTTTGGTGAAAAATTAATCTTCTTTGGTTGAAAATTTCACTACATTGTTGAAAGTTTAATTACTTTGTTAAAAATTCATTCGTTTGGTTGAAGATTCATCATTCTAGTTTAATCTTCATCTATCTAGTTCAAAATTTAACCCTTTTTTAAATTCTTTTTACATTCTCATTCTAATGAGAAGGTATTGGTTTGATGTAAAATTTGACATAGTCGGTTTTCATCAAATCTCCACGTTTTGAGACCCCCTGAGCCAGAAAAAACGGTTTTTACCAAGGTGTCTGTCTGTCTGTAGTCTGTCTGTCTGTCTGTAGCCACGATAACTTTCGAAAAAATGATCAGATTCGATTGAGCTTTGGCACACTTTTTTATGGCCTAAAAAGAAAGAACGAGTTCGTTAACCAGCTATTTTGGATGAAAATTCAAAAAGTGAGCACATTTTGAAAATTTTTGAGACCACTTTTTTTGAAGATTTAAAAATTCTATGTATGATTATTAGTAGTACGCAAAATGACGAACAAAATATTCTAATGACTTTTCGTGATAAAAAAAAAAATTACTGGAGTTATAGCATTTTCAAAATTCCAAAAAACAAACGAAAATGTACATTTTAAGCCGAAAAACGCACGATATGAAAAAAGTCTAGAAAAGAAAAACGTTGCTTTTTGCACACCCTATAATATTTTCATAACAACTTTTTGAATTTTTCGAAAAATAAAAAATTCAAATTTTGATCGCACAAAAAAATAATGAAAAATCTGCCCGCTTCGCGGGCACATTCTCATCGCGCGCGGCTCGCTGCGCTCGCAAGTTTCAGCGTGCCTAGGGCGCGCGACTGTTGGATCTCGCGCTTCGCGCTCGATCATATATTTATCTCGCGCTTCGCGCTCGATTATGTATTCACCTAGCGCTACGCGCTCGGGCGTATTTACATCGCGCTTTACGCTCGGCTCCTCTAGATTTTTGAACTTCGTGTTCGACTTCGATGAAAAGAAAAAGTTTTGTTTGCAAATATTATAAAATTATCAAAACCTCTACATATTAAGTGATTGTTAAATTTGTTTTTATTTTAGACTGAAAAGGAACTTTATTTGCTCAAGGTTCTATCGACCTTAAGGAACACATTCTCATCCAGACACTCGCGCTTCGTGCTCGATATTTGATTTGAAAATCATTTGAACCGTATGATAGAAACAAAAAAGTTTGAGTGCACTTACGGCGTGCGATTTGGTAAATACACTGAGCGCGCACTTTGTGCTTCGTATTATATGTTCTTCATATACAAATTACTAAATTTGTATTTGATTTCAAATGAAAAGTAATGATATAATTCAGGCGACAAATTTTATTAGTTAACATTTTATTTTAGCTTGTGCCGTTTATCAAAAAAGTTAATTTTTTCATTTTGAATATATTCTTACCACAAAAATTGATTACGGGTGTGTAAGTCTTTTTTGAGTGCACAATTTTTATTCATTACTATGTTTTCGTACCTTGCATTGTTTTTTCAAAAATTTGATTTTTTTTACTGTCAATGTTATTTTCACGAATAAAACAAAAACCACGCATCCTATCGAAACATGAGTCACAATAAATTTGTACCTCTTCCTTGGATGAACAAATTTTGTTTTGGTCATTTTTTCGTAGCTGGTAATATTCGTCTGAAAATTTGATTTTTCTATTTTCAATGCTGTTTTTTACGAATAAACCAAAAACTACGCGGCATATCAAAAAGTGAATGATAAGAAATTTGTAGATCTTTTTTAGGTGCACAATTTCGGTGAGATGATCTTTTCTGGTATCTTGCATAGTTTGACAGCAAAATGGCTTTTTTGATTTTTAATTAATTTTTTGTGCGAAAAAATTTGAATTTTTTATTTTTAAAAAAATTCAAAAAGTTGTTATGACAATATTATTGGGTGTTCAGGAATCAACGTTTTTCTCCTCTTGACTTTTTTCATATCGTGCGTTTTTCGGCTTAAAATGTTCATTTTCGTTTGTTTTTTGGAATTTTGAAAATGCTATAACTCCAGTAATTTTTTCTTTTATCACGAAAAGTCATAAGAATATTTTGTTCGTCATTTTACGTACTACTAATAACCGTACATAGAATTTTCAAATCTTCAAAAAAAGTGGTCTCAAAAATTTTTAAAATGTGCTCACTTTTTGGATTTTCATCCAAAATAGCTGGTTAACGAACTCGTTCTTTCTTTTTAGGCCATAAAAAAGTGTGCCAAAGCTCAATCAAATCTGATCATTTTTTCGAAAGTTATCGTGGCTACAGACAGACAGACAGACTACAGACAGACAGACACCTTGGTAAAAACCGTTTTTTCTGACTCAGGAGGTCTCAAAACGTGGAGATTTGATGAAAACCGACTATGTCAAATTTTACATAAAACCAATACCTTCTCATTAGAATGAGAATGTAAAAATCAAAAATTCCATTTTGCTGTGAAACTATGCAAGATACGAGAAAAGGTCATTCCACCAAAATTGTGCACCCAAAAAAGATCTACAAATTTCTTATCATTCACTTTTTGATATGACGCGTAGTTTTTGTTTTATTCGTAAAAACAGCATTAAAAATGGAAAAATCAAATTTTTAGACGAATAACAAGAGCTACGAAAAAAATGACAGGAACAACATTTGTTCATCCAAGGAAGAGGTACAAATTTGTTGTGAATCATGTTTCGATAGGATGCGTAGTTTTTGTTTTATTCGTGAAAATAACATTGACAGTAAAAAAAATAAAATTTTTGAAAAAACAATGCAAGGTACGAAAACAGATAAATGAACAAAAATTGTGCATTCAAAAAAGATTTACAAACTTGTAATCAATTTTTGTTGTAAGAATATATTCAAAATGAAAAAATTAACTTTTTTGAAAAACGGCACAAGCTAAAATAAAATTTTAATGAATAAAATTTGTCGCCTAAATTATATCATTATTTTTCATTTGAAATCAAATACAAATTTAGTAATTCGTATATGAAGAACATATAACGTAAGTGCGTTCAAACTTTTTTGTTTCTATCATACGGTTCAAATGATTTTCAAATCAAATATCGAGCGCGAAGCGCGAGTGTCTGGATGAGAATGTGTTCCTTAAGGTCGATAGAACCTTGAGTAAATAAAGTTCCTTTTCAGTCTAAAATAAAAACAAATTTAACAATCACTTAATATGTAGAGGTTTTGATAATTTTATAATATTTGCAAACAAACTTTTTCTTTTCATCGAAGTCGAACACGAAGTTCAAAAATCTAGAGGAGCCTAGCGTAAAGCGCGAGATCCAACAGTTGCGCGCCCTAGGCGCGCTTAAAATTTTTTTTTGTTCGAAGATTCACCATTTTAGTTGGTTCATCTCTTCGGTGGCAAATTTAACAATTTTTCACAATTTTTTTTTGGTAGATAAACATTATTTTTTTCTGGTTGAGATTGCATTTTTTTGATTGAAAATTGCACTAATTGGTTGAAAGTTTAATTACTTCGTCGAAAATTTATTTTTTGGTTGAATATTCATCATTTTAGTTGAAAGTTCATCTGTTTGGTTGAAAATTCAACTGTTTTTTGGAAATTTGTCTCTTTTGATTAAGAATTTAACTATTTAGTTAAAAATTCATGTAGTTGGTTGAAAATTAGTTTTTTTTTGTAGAAAATTAATCTTCTTTGGTTAAAAATGCCCTTTTTTTAATTATTTTTTTTTGTAGAAAACTAAATTTTTTGGTTGAGAATGAATCATTTTTGGTTGAAAATTCCACTACTTTGTTGAAAGTAGAATTACTTTGTTAAAAATTAATTCATCTGGTTGAAGATTCATCATTTTAGTTGAATTTTTATCTATCCAGTTGAAAATTTAACCCTTTTTTTAAATTCTTTTTTTTTGTGGAAAACTAAATTTTTTGGTTGAGAATTAATCATTTTAGTTGAAAGTTCATCTGTTTCGTTGAAAATGTAACTATTTTTTGGAAAATTCACCTTTTTTGTTTAAAAATTTAACTATTTAGTTAAAAATTCATGTATTTTGTTAAAAAATAGTTTTTTTTTTGGTAGAAAATTGATCTTCTTTGTTTGAAAATTCCACTACATTGTTGAAAGTTTAATTACTTTGTTAAAAATTCATTCGTTTGATTGAAGATTCACCATTTTACACTGTTAAAAATTTTTGCCGTAAATTTAAGTGAAAAGTATGTGAAGCCCGGAACAGTGCTAAATGTACCTTAAAGTTCTGAAACTTTTGTATTCAAACTTAAGAAGCGAGTATTGAAACTTAAGAACCTTGTGTTGAAACTTAAGAAGCAAGTATTGAAAATTAAGAAACTTGTATTAAGACTGAAGAACCGAGTATTGAATCTTAAGAACCGCGTATTGAAGCTTATGAACCTTGCGTATTGAATCCTAAGTATTGAGAATTGAAACTTAAGAACCTAGTGTTGAGACTTATGAACAATGTATTGAAACCTATGAACCGAGTATTGAATCTTAAGAAACTTGTATTGAATCTTATGAACCTAGTATCAAATCCTAAGAACCAAGTATATTGATACTTAAGAACCTAGGAATGAAACCTAATAACCTACTATTTAAACCTAATACCCATAAATTGAAACTTATGACCATAGTATTGAAAGTTACGAAACATATATTGAAACTTAAAAACATAGGGCCGAAAAGCGATACTGAACGTTGTTTCTGCCCCGTTTATATGCACACTACGCGAAATGTTGATTGCGAGAGAGATCCCGAAAGACTGCGCTGCGACTCAAGCGGTCAGCAGACGAAACTTCCGACTCCCACTCTCCGAGTCTCGACGCGCTAGACAGCGAGGTTTTATTTTAGAGGAGTAATCCTAAGTTTTGAAGATTTAAACATATGTCGAAAAAGAATCTGGAAAATTTAAGAAAGTTTTTTTTTATTCAGCAGGATTTTGATTAAGAACATATTTTTATTGTTTTACTTGAACGTTATAAGGCCGTAACAACTTAGGCGTTTGTATTTACGTTCCATATTACGTGTGATATACTACGTCGGGTTCACGGACATTCCGATGTTTTAAAAACATTATTTAAACGATACTAAATAAGTTTATTGAATTTTATTATTTCAATTAATACTAGCTAATTGTTAAATAAGAATGTCGAAACTATTAACTTTCATAAATTTAAGGCATGTATATAAATTTTTAGTTCATCAGTGGAAATCAAGTTGCACTAACATAAATTCTAAACTAGAATACTGAATATTTAATACTCTTATCATAAAAGTTAAAACTTCCCTAACAATTTTGGAAAATTCTTTTAAGGTATTATACATTAACGATTCATTTAGGCCGACTTATACCTGAAACGCAGATTCAATACGGGGTGCTTGAAACTCCAGGAACCTAACCAGGCTCTCAATTCTGGGTATTGAATTTACAAACCTGTTCTTATACCTCAATACTTGCATTGAAAATTAAAGAACAGTCTCTGAACTTTAAATTTTATTCTTAATTATACGAAATAAATCTGAAATTTACTATACTTTTCCATTAACTTGAATTTCAATAAAGTGTGTCTTGAATTTCAGGAAAATTTGTAACTGAAATTTAAGAACATTTTTAACAGTGTAGTTTAATCTTCATATATCTAGTTCAGAATTTAATCCTTTCTTAAATTATTTTTTTTTTTTGTGAAAAATTAACTTTTTTGGTTGAAAATTCCACTGCTTGGTTAAAAGTTAAAGTAATTTGTTAAAAATTCATTCTTTTGGTTGAAGGTTCATCATTTCAGTTGAAAGTTCATCTCTTTCGTTCAAAATTTAACTATTTTTTGGAAGATTCATGTTTTTGGTTAAGAATTTAACTGTTTACTTAAAAATGCATGTATTTTGTTGAAAAATAGTTTTTTTCGGTAGAAAATTAATCTTCTTTGTTTAAAAATTCCACTACATTGTTGAAAGTTGAACTACTTTGTTAAAAATTCATTTTTTTTGGTTGAAGATTCATCATTTTAATTGAATCTTCATCTATCTAGTTGAAAATTTAACCCTTTAAAAAAATTTTTTTTTTTTGTAGAAAACTAAATTTTTTGGTTGAGAATTAATCATTTTTGGTTGAAAATTCCACTACTTCGTTAAAAGTTGAATTACTTTGTTAAAAATTTAGTTTTTGTTCCGAGATTTACCATTTTAGTTAAAGGTTCATCTCTTCAGTAGAAAATTTAACAATTTTTAACAATTGTTTCATTTTGGTAGAAAAAATTTTTTTCTCTTTGGGTGAAGATTTCACTACTTGGTTGAAAGTTTAATTACTTCGAAAAAAATTTATTTTTTCGTTTAAACATTCATCATTTTAGTTGCAATTTCATCTGTTTGGTTGAAAATTCAATTATATTTTTTTTTGTAGAAAATTAGTCTTCTTTTGTTAAAAATTCCACTACTTTGTTGAAAGTTGAACTACTTTGTTAAAAATTTATTTTTTTGGTTGAAGATTCATAATTTCAGTTTAATCTTCATCTATCTAGTTCAAAATTTAACCTTTTTTAAATTCTTTTTTTTGGTGAAAAATTAATTTTTTTGGTTGAGAATTAATCATTTTAGGTTGGAAATTCCTACTACTTCGTTGAATTACTTTGTTGAAAACTTATTTTTTTGTTCGAAAATTCATCATTTTAGTTGGAGGTTCGGTGGAAAATTTAACAATTTTTGTTTGATAGAATTTTTTTTTTTTGGTTGAGATTGAATTTTTTTGATTGAAAATTTCACTACTTGGTCACCTTTGTTTTTAAATTATAAAGTTTAAAAAGGCCTAATTGGAATAATAAATATTTTGAATTAATAGTAGAACGTGTTTTTCAGTTTTTATACTTTTCCAAAATTTGGATGTAAATTTATGTCATTTTTTCGTATTTCATACTAACAAAAAAATATATAACATTTTACGAATCGGCCGGGATAACCACTTGGTTGTTTCAAAACCAAAAATTACTTTTTTTTAAAATATATTTCAATTTTTTTGATTATATTTTTCAGTATTTTTCTGTTGAAATTATACATTTTCACTTTATCATACAATATATATTTTTTTGTTAACTGTTTTCTTTAAATTCAATTTCAGAAACAATCATCGATTCTTACTTAGTGAATAGTGATAAAATTTCAAAAGAAGATACATATACATTTTTAATTAAACTCAGCTCTCTCAAATGCAATTGTATCCTTTTCATTGATTTCTTGCAGCTTCATTTTTTTTTCGATTCCCCTTTTTTTCTCTCTGAGATTTCTGCGTAGGAAACACAGAAATTGCATTAAGGCACTGCCAAGAGAAAATCAGACGAACAAAGAAAATCTTTATAGGTGTAGCAATAAAATTGGGCACTGATTTTTTTTTTTGAATTATTTTGTCTTAAAAAATGAATTTTTTTCTTCTGGAAACCTGAATTGATATAGGGGAGACCACACTACAGTGGATAATCATTATTCAAAGCACAAACGAACCTACAATAATTATTTTTTATAATTTTAATTTATTAACAAATATAGAGTCCTAACTGTTATTAAAAATAAAATAATTGTTTTGCATATATCAATATTTTAAATTAATGATTATCTACTGTAGATTTATTATCTACTGTAGGGTGGTCTCCCCTATTTTATTAAAATAATTGACCCGAATTTATTTGTTTTCTTTTTTTTTTAAATTTGTTTAAACTTTCGTAAGAAATTTTTCTTTTCTTTCCATGAAATAATCTAATGGGTTAACTCAAAATATTTTTATTTATTTTTTTTTTTATGTAAAACAATTTTTGTAAAGAAAAGCATAGTTAAATTTTTCTCTAAAACTAGAAAATAAACACGTGCGCTAGACGCGATTATTATTTTTTGTGTCTGACAATTTTAAAATTAAAAAAAGTGTATATTAATATAAAATTTTTTGATTTTCATAGTTTTTATTGTGTAAAAGAATAGAAAAGAAAAGAAAGGAAAATATTTTTACTAATAGATGAAAATTGATATCTTAACTGCAGAATAATTATATATAATATTTTGTATACATAATCAAGCCGTTGTGTTTTTGTTAAAAAATACAAACTTCCGACGGAAAAAACAAACATAATCTAAAATTGTTAAAAGATTATAAATCTTGTTTCAATTATAATCAACTTTGTTGAAAAATACCAATTTTTGATGCAAAACTCCAACATAACCTAAAACTGTCCAAAAATGATTAATCTTTTATGAAATATTATGATTTTTCAATAAAAATGTCAATTTGCGTCGAAAAAAAACTAAGATAATCCAAAGTTGTTTAAAGATTCTAATTCTTGTTTAAATTATTATAATTTTTGTTTGAAAATACCAATTCTTGATGCAAAACTCCAACAT
>CAKNYM010046472.1:33211-45839 GCA_932195095.1 Andricus curvator | reverse complement strand
AATTCAAACTTGTTCAAAGATTCTAATTATCGTTTAAATTATAATAAATTTTGTTAGAAAATACCGATTTTCGATGTAAAACCTTAACATAACCTAAAATTGTTTGAAAATGATGAACCATCTCTGAAATATTATGATTTTTTAATTAAAATTTGAACCTAAAATCTTTAAAAGATTTTAATTCATGTTTAAATCATAATGATTTTTGTATGAAAATGCCAATTTTCGTCGTGAAATTTCAATATAAAAAAAGTCAATTTTCGACGAAAAAAACCCTAACGCAATACGAAATTATTCAAGCTTGCGAATTTTATTATTTGAAATAAAATTAAGCCTCAGAATCTGTCAGCAACAAAATATTTCGTTTTTTAAAAATTTTTTTTCATGAAATCGATATTTTTTAGTTGAAAATTTGTCTTTTTGCGTTGAAAATTCAACTATTTTTGTGGAAAATTGAACTTTTTGGAAAAAAATTATTATTTTTGGGTAGAAAATTCAACTCTTTTGTACAAAATTCGCATTTTGGATTGAAAATTCAACAGTTTGGTAAATAATTCAAATATTTGGTACAAAATTCATGTTTTTGGGTTGAAAATTCGAATATTTGGTTAAAAACTTGTATTTTTTGTAATAAAAATGCAATTGCTTCGTAGAAAATTGAACAATTTAGAACAAAAAATTCAATTATTTAGTTCAAAATTACCTTTTTTGTTGTTGAAAATTCATAATGATGTGTTAAAAATTCAACAGTTTGATAGAAAATTAAAATATTTAGTTGAAAATTTATATTTTCATTTTGAAAATTCAACAGTTTGGTAGAAAATTCAACTATTTGGCTCGAAATCAAGTTTTTTGTTCGAAATTATATTTTTTGGTTGAAAATTCAACGATTTGGTGGTAATTGTTTTTTATCCTTAACTGAAAAATCTTTCTTGGTGAATTTGTTGATGAAATATTTTTATATATTCTCTTCAAATTAATTTTTCAAAAACAAGAATTACTTTAAATATTCCCAGAAATGTTCAGAATTTTTTCAATCTTAAAACCTTCAAAAATCTTAAAAATACTTGACAATGTCAAAAATTTACAATTTGTATTCAGTTATTGAAATCTTTTGGAATTTGCACTATTTTTGAAATTTTTTGAAAACTTCTAAATATCTTTTAAAATGATTGAAATCTTTCCGATTAAAAAAAAAAATATTTTTAATCTCTTCAAAAGTTCTAAAATGAACAAATGGCTTTTAAAATGGTTCGAATTATTCCCAAAAATATTTTGAAATCTTCTGGATTTGTTTTTGATCATTTTGGAAATCGTTCGTAATGTCTGAAAATATTTGTAAATATTTTCTTAAAATTAATTTTGAAGAATAAAGAATCGCTTTAAATTGCTCGAGGAATCTTAGGAAATTTCGAAATCTTCAAAAATCTACATTTTATTTTAAGTTTTTTGAAATCTTTTCAAATCTAAAATTATTCTTGAAATTTTTAAGAAACTTCTAATATAGTCTGAAACGATTCGAATTTTTCCTAAAAGTTCGAAAAAATTCTGCAAAATTAAAAACATTGCCTGAAAATCTTTCAGATTCTATTTTCCCAAAAATTAAAAAAAAAACATTTGTATTCTGTTGAAACCTTCCAAAATCCTTACAAAGCTTCGAATTTTTTTGTTTCAAATCTTAAAAAATTTACATTTTCTAAAAATGTGTTAAAATCATTTAAAGTGTAAAATTATTTTTGTATCTTTTCAAAACTTCGGATTTCTTTTATAATGTTTTAACATCTGTTTAAATATTCTCTCAAAATTAATTTTTCAAGATGAAGAATCACTATATATTTTCAAATTTTTCAAATTTCAAATTGCTTTCAAAATTTTTTAAAAACTTCTAAATACCATTGAAAATGATTCGAATTTTTTCTAACATTTTGTAATCTTGCAAAATTGTAAAATCTTGCTTCAAAATTTTTGACAATCTTTTCCGAAATTTCAGGAAATCATTTGAAATTTTTTAGAATCTGTTTAAATATTTTGTTAGAAAAATAATTGATCATATTAAAAAATCAATTAAAATTTTCCGTGGTAGCTTAAGGAACAATTGAAAATTTTATTTCAAAATCTTGAAAAACCTACATTTCGTTTACAATTTCTTGAAATCTTTTCAAAATTTAAATAATTTTTGAATCTTTTCAAAATCTAAATAAATTTTGAATCTTTTCAAACCTTCCAAAACTTTAAAATATCTTTTGAAATATTTCAAAAATTTCTTAATATTTTTTTATATCCAGCAAAAATTAAAAAAATGGTTTGAAATTGTTCTAGATTCTTTTTCGACATACTTTGAAATCTTCAATAATGCTTAAAAATATTCAGAAACCAATGCTATCATCAAATAAAATCATTTACTTGAAAATTTCTATTCACTAAATTTATTTTGCAGAAAATTCCTAATCTTTATTGATATATGTATAAATAAGTATATATAAGTATAAGTATAAATAAGTTTATAGAATTAAAATTCCTGATTTGGAAATCGTGATTTAATAAAATTGTAGAAAATTGAGAAGAACAAACTGAAAAGAGCCACTAAAAGTCATATCGACACAGTATGCAACCAATTAGGTATTCAACAACAATGAGTCCGGGATTATCGAGAATTTCATTGCACCAATTATATTAGAAAGGATTAATTTTATTTATAGTATCGACTTATTTATATTTCGCACAATGAAAAAAGAGATAACCTTTTTGTAATATAATCTATCAATAAGTAGCTAATTTAAATTCTTGATATAATTTTTTTAATTTAATTTATTTGTTTAATTTAATTTAATTAAATTTTTTAATTTAATTTAAATAAAAATTTTTTAAATTGTAAAACTGAGCAGTCAGTCGGATCCTCGAGCACGTTTCGCAAAAGGGCTGGGTCGAGATGCGCTCGTGGACAGGCCTGACTTGCACCCGCATACCTGAGTGGTATACCCCCACCATTGCCTCCAGCGCCTTACCCCTCACTTCCTTCTACCAAGCATATCTCGCGTCGGATTAGAGGCGGGCATACCTTCGCAAATTTTACAATTTTTAACGTTTTAAAAAAGAGATTTTACTGCAATTTTTAATGTATCAATTTGCAATAATTCGGCTAGGAACATTTTATATAAATATGAAATTATTTAAATAATAATGCTTTCAATTTGAAATTAATAATTGTACCATCTAATGGAATTAAGTTTCACGCACAAAGAAATTAAAATTCATAAAATTTACACTCTACTAATTTAAAAATTGACTAAAGTTACTATCTTACATATTACTCATTTTTTTTAACATTTTCCATTTAAAATTCATAAACATTTATGGCTTTGAATTACGTTTAATCACAAAAATAATTAACAAGTTCAAAATAACCACTGTTGTAAATAGTGTTTGTAGCAAAATATTCTAATTGGACGTATTTTCAGTAGGAAAAATTTGGGGTTATGAAGAAAAGGAGGGGAAGTAACGGGAAATGAGTGGAGGGGAGTAAGGGGAATGAGGGGAATGGAGGAGTGGAAGTAAGGTGAAATTTGGTGATTGGAAGTAAAGGGACACGAGGAGAGGGGAAGTAGAGGAACTTATGGAAAATAATGGGAGTGGAAGTAGGGGAATTGATGTGTGATGAGGAGAGGGGTAGTAGGAAAGTCAGGGGAAATGAATGGTGGGGGTAGGAGAATTGAAGGGCGTGAGAGGAAATAAAAGGAGTTATAGCAGGGGAAGTGAGGGGAAATGCGGGCAGAGAAAGTAGGGGAAGTGATCGGAAATGAATAGAGTTATTAAAGGGGAAATGAGGAAAAGGGTACGGAAGGTGAGGGGAGGAAGAAAAAGAAGGGTAAAGGAGGGGATGGGTTTTGTAAAAAATTGATCTTTTTAATTAAAAATTCAACTATTTTGGTAAAAAATGTATCTATCTGCTTGAAAATAAACTTTTTGCTGAAAATTCAACTGATTTGTAGAAATTTTGTCTCTTTGTGTTAAAAATTTAAATATTTGTTTGAAGATTAACTTTTTGGTTAAAATTCAATTCATTTGCACAAAAATGGATTTTTCAAAATTAAATATTGAACTATTTTGGTAGAAAATTAAACCAATTGGGTGAAAATGAACTTTCTCTTTCAAAATTCAACTGTTTTGTAAAAAATTTGTCTTTGTAGGTTGAAATTTGAAATATTTTGTTGAAAA
Organism: Andricus curvator; assembly: GCA_932195095.1. Classification (NCBI taxonomy): domain Eukaryota; kingdom Metazoa; phylum Arthropoda; class Insecta; order Hymenoptera; family Cynipidae; genus Andricus; species Andricus curvator. The sequence continues at coordinate 41,624 of CAKNYM010046472.1, read as the reverse complement.
TTAACTTTTTTTTTTTGAATAATTTTTCCAGTTCGCAACTTAACTTTTTGTTAGAAAATTCGACTTTTTAGGTTGAAAGTTCAACTATATGGTCGAAAATAACCTTAATTGTTGACCATACATATTTAATTTAATAAGTTAATTTTATTGGTGGAAATTCATATTTTTGGTTTAAAAATTCATGTTTCTGGGTTGAAAATTCAACTTTTTTGTATAAAATTTGTCTCTTTATGTTGAAAATTCAACTATTTTCTTGAAAATTAACTTCTTTGATTGAAAATTAATATTTTTAGGTTACAAATTCAACTATTTGTGTGAAAATGAACTTTTTCGATGGAAATTCATATTTTTGAACTATTTTGTTAAAAATGAACTTTTTTTTCGGAAATTCATATTTTCGGGTTGCAAATTGAACTATTTTGTAGAAAATTGATCGTTTTGAATTAAAAATTCAACTCTTTTGGTAAAAAATTGAACTATTTGGGTGAAAATGAACTTTTACTTTCAAAATTCAACTGTTTTGTAGAAAATTTGTCTTTTCAGTTTGAAATTTGAAATATTTTGTTGAAAATTAACTTTTTTGTTGAAATTTCATTCTTTTAGTTTGAAAACTCATCTGTTTTTTTTTTAGAAAATTCGTGTTTCAGTTTGAAAATTTAGCTATTTAGTTGAAAATTAAACTTATTTATGAAAATTCATATTTTCGGTTTGAAAATTCAACTGTGTTGTAGAAAATTTGTCTTTTTGGGTTTCAAATTCAACTGTTTTGTAGAAAATTAATCTTTTTGAATTAAAAATTCAACTTTTTTATCAGAAAATTCAACTTTTTTATTAGAAAATTCAACTATTTGGGTAAAAATGAACTTTTGGGTAAAAATGAACTTTTTGATGAAAATTCATATTTTCGGTTTGAAAATTCAACTGTGTTGTAGAAAATTTATCTTTTTGGGTTTCAAATTCAACTGTTTTGTAGAAAATTAATCTTTTTGAATTAAAAATTCAACTTTTTTATCAGAAAATTCAAATTTTTTATTAGAAAATTCAACTATTTGGGTAAAAATGAACTTTTGGGTAAAAATGAACTTTTTGATGAAAATTCATATTTTTGGGTTGCAAATTCAAATGTTTTGTAGAAAATCGATCTCTTTGAATAGAAGATTCAATTTTTTGTTTAAATTAACTTTTTCGTTGAAAATTCATATTTTCAGGTTGAAAACTTAAATTATTTGTAGAAACTTAGTTTTTTTTTTTGGTTTGAAAATTCAATTGCTTTGGTAGCAAATTAACTTTATTTTTGAAAATTCATATTTTCGGGTTGCAAATTCAACTATTTTGTAGAAAATTGATCGTTTAGAATTAAAAATTTAACTCTTTTGGTAGAAAATTGAACTATTTGGGGGAAAATGAACTTTTACTTTCAAAATCCATCTGTTTTGTAGAAAATTTGTCTTTTTAGGTTGAAATTTGAAATATTTTGTTGAAAATTAACTTTTTTGTTGAAAATTAATTTTTTCAGTTCGAAAACCCATCTGTTTTTTAGAAAATTCATGTTTCAGTTTGAAAATTTAGCTATTTAGTTGAAGATTAAACTTATTTTTGAAAATTCATATTTTCGGTTTGAAAATTCCACAGTGTTGTAGAAAATTTGTCTTTTTGGATTTCGAATTCAACTGTTTTGTGGAAAATTAATCTTTTTGAATTCAAAATTCAACTATTTTGTTAGAAAATTCAACTGTTTGGGTAAATATGAACTTTTTGATGAAAATTCATATTTTCGGGTTGCAAATTCAACTGTTTTATAAAAAATCAATCTTTTTGAATAAAAGATTTAATTATTATTTTAAAAAGGAAATTTTTCGTTGAAAATTCATATTTTCAGGTTAAAAACTTAACTTTTTTATAGAAACTTCGCATTTTTGGTTTAAAAATTCAATTGTTTTGGTAGCAAATTAACTTTATTTTTAGAAATTCATATTTTCGGGTTGCATATTCAACTATTGTGTAAAAAATTCAACTATTTGGTTAAAAATGAACTTTTTTGTTAAAAATTCAACTGTTTTGTAGAAAATTGACCTTTTTGAACTATACTGTTTGGTAAAAACTTCCACTATTTTGTTGAAAATTCAACTATTTTTTTCAAATTTAACTTTTTTGTCGTAAATTTGTCTTTTTGGATTGAAAATTAAACTATTTAATAGAAGATTCGTCGTTTTGGTTTAAAAATTCAAATATTTTAGTAGAAGATTTAACTATCTTTTTGAAAATTACCTTTTTTTAATTTTTTTTTTTCGAAATGAGAATTCAACCTTTCCGTAGAAGATTCGTATTTTTGCCTTGAAATTTCAAACGTCTTCTTTGGAAATAAGTCGGAGAATTTGAACATATTTAAAGGAATCTGTATTATCATTAGAGAATAACAGAAATTTTTAACGTCTTTTCAGACTAGATGGAGCTGTGAATTGAAAATTATTTTAATTAAGTTTTTTCTGAAAAAAAGATTTTCTCCTTTGGGTCCGCTGGGATTCGAACCACAGAACTTCTGATTGTTGGTCAGGTGCTTTTCCCATTAAGCTACTAGAGAGACCGAGAGAAGAATCTTTATTTAAGAAAATATACGTATTGTTATGCTAGATGTTATAAATCAAATTTTCAAAGGAGTCTGTATTATCATTAGAGGATGACAGAAATTTTTAACGTCTTTTCAGGCTAGATGGAGCTATGAATTAAAGATTAATAATGCATATATAATAATAATGCGTATATTTTCTGAAATAAAGTTTCTTCTCTCGATCTATCTAGCACTGGACCGGAAATCAGAATTTCTGTGGTTCGAATCCCAGCGGAGTGAAAGGAGAAGATATTTTTTTCAGAAAAAACTTAATTAAAATGAATCTTAATTCACAGCTCCATCTAGTCTGAAAAGACGTTACCAATTTCTGTTATTCTCTGATGATAATACAGATTCCTTAAAAAATTTGACTTGTACCATCTAGCAAAATAATGCGTATATTTTCTGAAAAAAGTTTCTTCTCTCGATCTCTCTAGTAGCTTAATGGGAAAAACACCTGACCGGAAATCAGAAGTTCTGTGGTTCGAATCCCAGCGGAGCGAAAGATCTTTTTTCCAGCAAAAACTTAATTAAAATTTGAAAATAGTTCAAAATTTACAAAATGGCGACGATTTTTTTGAAAATATAAATAGTCAATTTTTGTAAAAAAACCCACACTTATATTTTTTTTATTTTCGCCTTGTGTATAGTATTAAAATAAAATTTCCCTGGTAGAAATACTAGAAATGGATTTTCAGCTTTGGATTTTCTACTTTGTCCATTTCGATATTTCTTTCACGAATTTTCTGTATTCCGTTCGCACCGCTTTGAGGTACAATGTCGAGCTGCTTTCATTCGCGCTCTTGGTTTCCTGCTTCTGACACTCGGTTTGCCTGAAATGATTTTAACCCAAGGGTGCGAACACTGCAAATTTTTTTTTCTTGATTTAGTACCTGATATGTCTCTCAAATAAATTTCGATGAAAAATAAAATCTTGGCCAGGGTCCGTTTTGAAAAAATTCTTTTTAAATTTTAAAAATCGAAAATTCCAGTTTTTCTCGGAAACGAAGCGAGATATAAAAAAAGTCAAAGGAACAAAATTGTTCCTCGAAAAAATTATTATGAAACGACCTGATCATTGATTGTTCTTGTTTCTTTTTGAGAAATTTAATTTTTAAATTTTAGCGGGAAAATTTAGCTTTAACATTTGAAAATGTTATTGTTTCATGATAATAAAGAAAGTATGTAAAATAAAAAAATTAGGTTTCTCAAAAGAGAAATATTGAAATAAAAAATAAGTGGCCCTTTTCATAAGAATTTTTTAAAGAATAATTTTTTTCTCTTGACTTTTTTCATATCACGCATCGTTTTCGAGAAAAATTTAAAATTGTAATTTTTTGAAATTCAAAACGGATTTTTTTTCAAAAATGCCCCTGGAAAAGATTTTGGTTTTAATTGAAAAATAGTTGAGAGACATCTCAGATACAAAATCAAGAAAAAATCTGCAGTGTTCGCGCCTTTGGGTTAGTCTTTTGAATGGAACCGTGCATATTTTACTTATGAAAGGATTTCAAACACAGAAACATTTCTAAACATGTTGATTATTCTGAGGAAAACAATTCAGTAATGCAGAACAATCAAATAATTAAAAGACATTAATTTGTTTTCTTGAAGTTTGAATAGTATTCTATTTACAACCGATTGTTCTACGCACGCACTCTACTGCTATGCTTTTTTCCTAGAAGATAAATTTTCCACAATTGATCAATAACTATACAATTCCATAAAATTAAAAAAGAGAGAGATAGAAAACTTGAAATAAATAAATAAAATTAATTGAAAATTATAAAAATTTTTTTTTACAATTTCTGTGAAAAATAGATAGGAAAGAAGTCTGTTATTAGATTTTCATAATTTCTCGTAGAATGGGGTATTTTGAGGTAGCAATTGAGGGGCTTATTTCTATAATTCCGTCCATTATAATTGTTTTCCGGAAAGGGAAATGAGGGAGGAGAAGTAGGGAAAGTGGCGGGAAATTAGGGGAGGGGAATTAGGGAAAATTAGGGAAGGGTACGGAGAGGAAATGGGAAGAGGGCAAGTGAGGAGTAGTGAGGGGAGGGGTAGTAGGGATAGTAGGGTTACTAGAGCAAATTAGAGTAAATGAGGGATGAGGAAGTAAAAATGAAAGTAAAAAGTAAGTAAAAGTAAAGTAAAAGTAAGTAAAGTAAGTAAGTAAGTAAATGTAAGAAGTAAAAAGAAAAAATGAAAGGAGGGATAGTAGGGGAAGGAAGGAAAAGTGAAAGGAAGCGTTGTAGGGGAAATAAGGGAAATGAGGAGAGAGAAAGTAGAGGAAGTAAAGGGAAACGTAGGGCGGAAAAATAGCGGAAATTAAGGGAGGGAAGTGAGCGGAAGTATGAAAGGTTATGGAAAATGAGGGGAAATAAGGGAAGGGGAAGTGGGAGAAGCGATAGTAAATGAGGGAAGGGGACTTAGGGGAAGTTATGGGAAAAAGGGGAGCGGAAGTAGAGAAAGTGAGAAGTGAGGGGAGGGGAAGTAGGAGAAATGGAAGGAAATATAGTGAGGGGAAGTTCAGGAAATCAGTGAAGGGTGAGAAGAGGGAAGGAGGGGAGAAAAAGTGGTGAGGAATAATCCGAGGGTTAGTAGGGGAAATGAAGGGAAAATAAGGTGATTCATAGTAGGGATAATGTAGGGGAATGGGGGAGGGGAAGTTGAGTAAGCGAAGGAAAATTAGGGGATCAGAAGTAGGAAAAATGAGGGGTGTTGAAGTAGGGAAAGTGAGAAGAAATAATGGGAGGGGTAGTAGGGGAAGTGAGAAGAAATTACGAGATCCAAAGTAGGGGCAATTAGGCTTGGGAATGAGGGGAATGAGGGAAGGGAAACGTAGACAAATTTATAGGAAATGAGGGGCGGATAAGTATAGGAAGTAATCGAGAAATGATTGAGGGAAATTGAAAGAAGTACTGGAAGTGAGGGGAAGTAGGGAAAATGATTGGAAGTGAGGGTGGTTAGTTAGGGAAGTGAGGGTGGCTAGTGAGGGAAGTGAAGGTAGGGCTAGTAGTGTAATGTGGGTGAGTAGGGGAGGGAAAGTGATGGCTGGGGATTGGTGAAATGAGGGAAGGGGAAGTTGGGGAAATAAGTGAACTGTACGTAGGAGAAATAAGGGGAGGGGAAGTGATAAGAAATAATCCGAGGGTTAAGAGGGGGAATAAGGGGGAGTGAGGTGATGGATAGTAAGGGAAATTCAGAGAAACTGGGAAGGGGATGTAGGGTCAGCGAGGGAAAATGAAGGGATGGGAATTACGGAAAATAAGTGGTGGAAAATTAAGAAGAGTGAGAAGAAATGATGGGAGGGGTAGTAGAGGAAGTAACGGGAAATGACGGGATAGAAAGTAGGAAAAATGAAGGGAAATTACGGATGTGGAAGTAGGGGAGTGAAGGGAGGGAAAAGTAGACAAATTGATTCGAAATGAGGGACGAGTAAGTAGAGAAAGTAAAGAAGAAATGATTGAGGGGAAGTGAAAGTAGTAGTGGAAGTAAGAGAAAGTAGGGAAAATGATTGGATCTGAGGGTTTCTGGCGTGGGAAGTGAAGGGAGGGCTAGTGGTGCAGTGCGAGTGAGTGGGGAAGGGAAAGTGACAGCTGGGAAAATGTGAAATGATGTGAGGGGAATTAGGGGAGGGGGGAGTATGGAAGAGGGAAGTTTGAAAGAATTAATTAACGCCTTAATAGGCTACAAAACCCTTTTTTTGTAGACGCGCGGCTACTACTTTAACTATTTTTTTAGAAAACAACATTTTTTTTATCTTTTTTACTTAAACTTGACGTCATTTATTCAATTTTTAGAATTTTTTTATGAAATTTATAGGAAGTATTCAGAATGATGTTCTAAGACTGGTAGAGCATATAACATATGCAAATTTTTGTTCAAACAAAAGTTATAAATTTCTACCTGAGACATCTTATAAATCTCGCGAATTTGGTGCAAAAAAAACTTCCATCGTGAACGTTTTTCAAAAAGGTATATTTGGTATGGAAATAGGAATTCAAAAGAACACATCATTAACAAGTTAGGAAGAGTTTATTTCGATCACGCGCTCGTTTAATCGCACGTATGTATCAACTCTACGTGTTCGCGTGAAAATGCATCATCGCTCGTTAAAAAAATTAGACTATTCATAGAAAATAGTCGATTATTGATAATTAGTACTTGATTATTGATACTTAATCATTGATACTTGAACATTGATACATGTTAATTGATTATTGATAGTCGCTTATTGATACTTGATTATTGATAATTGATGATTTACACTTGATGATTGATACTTGATTATTAATACTTGGTATTGATACCTCATATTGATATTTAATACTTGATTATTGACGCTTGATCATTGATGGTTGATTAATATTGATACTTGATGATAGATACTTGATGATTGATACTTCATAGTTGATAGTTGATTATTAACACTTGATCATTAATCCTTGATTATTGATACTTGATGATTGAAACTTGAAGATTGATAATTGTTTATTAACACTTGATCATTGAAGCCTAATTATTGATACTTGTTTTTCGAAACATGATATTGATAGTTGATTATTAACACTTGATCATTAACCCTTGATTATTGATACTTGATGATTGAAACTTGATGATTGATATTTGTTTATAAACACTTGATCATTGAAGCCTAATTATTGGTACTTGTTTTTTGAAACATGATATTGATACTTGATATTAATACTTGATTATTGACATTTGATAATTGACGGTTGAATAATGATACTTGATTATTGATTATTATTGATTGATACTGAATTATTAATGATTGATACCTGATTATAGATACTTGTTGATTGATACGGGATTATTGATTATTGATACTTGATGATCAATTATTGATACTTGGTGATCGATATTTCATTATTGATAACGGATGATTAATACTTGATGACTAATATTTGTTTATTTACATTTAATCATTGACGCTTGATTCTTGAAGCTTAATACTGAAACTAGATATTGATACTTGATTATTGACACTTGATCATTGACGGTTGATTATTGATACTTGATCTTTGATACATGATTATTGATACTTGATGATTGATACTTAATTGATAATTGATATTCGATTATTGATACTTGGTCATTGACGGTTGATTATTGATACTTGATTATTGATTTTTGATACATGATCATTGATACTTGATGATTGATATTCGATTATTGACACTTGATCATTAGTCCTTGATTATTGATACTTGATTATTCATAATTGATTATTGATACTTGATGATTGATTTTTGATGTTTGATACTTCATTATTGATACTTGATGATTAATACTTGATGATTGATATTTGTTTATAAAGACTTGATCATTGGCGTATGATTATTGATACTTCATTATTGATACTTCATTTAAGGTTGATTATTGATACTTGATTATCAATTATTAATGAATGGTACTGGATTATTATTGATTATTGATACTTGAATATAGATACTTGATGATTGATACTGGATTATTGATTATTGATAGTTGATTGATACTTGAATATTGATATTCGATAATTGATTTTTTATTATTGATACTTGATGATTGATATTTGTTCATTAACACTTGATCATTGACGCTTGATTATTAAAACTTGAGACTGATACTTGATATTGATACTAGATTATTGACACTTGATCATTGATGGTTGATTATTATTGATACTTGATTAATGATTATTGATACTTGATGATCAATACTTCATAATTGATTTTGTTTATTAACACTTGACTATTGACGCTTGATTATTGACACTTGATTATTAATACCTGATTAATG